>LBNU01038459.1:1837-47095 GCA_014162995.1 Artemisia annua | reverse complement strand
GGTGACGATCCTGTAAGATCAACACAAACATCAAGCCCACCATCCCAAGAGTAAAGTAACATATCAGCTGGACGTAAGGTTTTGTCCCTTTCTCCATGAAGCCCAATATCAACCTCCTTACGAGCTGAAATTCCAGACCGAGAACATATATCAACAAGAACATCACGCACAACATTATGCCGATGTTTAATAACAACTATACCTGCGCACGAAACAGTATGATCCCCAAAAATATCTCTAGAAAAAACCTTAGAACAAGCTGAACACGGCATCTGGACAGTAAAAAGAGGAACACACAACCGATAACACAACACACATCGGTAAGTCCTGGCATTCATAGTTTGTCCCAATCCAGATATCGGTGCCACCCTAAGCCAATCTGACGTGTAATCCTCTTTTAGTGAGCTCCATAACGCCATCTGTCTAGGGGATAAATGGAAGGTGGATTCAACCATTTGGGCAACACGTGTGAAATGTATATCTGCCAATTTCTTTATAAGTTTGGGGGCAGCGATCTCACTAGGGTTACTCAAAAGGTCAATTTCCATATTCACATTAAAAGTACGCAAAGCATCATCAAATGAGGGACCAGTAGTCACAACACCAGAACTATAGAGAAGCTTAGTCTGTAAGCTGGCAGATTGAAGTCTAGAAGCAAGGAAGGCATAGTTCAAGACATCACCTGCAGAATACACACCAAGTCCCCCGAAAGCAAAAGGTAGGGTGGCAAGTCTCCATTGCCAATCGCCAAACCCAGGTCCAGAAGCAGTGACAATACGCTCCAAAGAAGAATGAAGTGCTGCATCAAAAGAAACCTGAGCACCCTCAAAGACCCGAGGAGAACATGTGCGCATAGAAAAATACAACTTGGAAATACCAGCACATGCACGCAGTAGCAACAACTCACATTGAGGATCATTAAGCTTAGCAACAGCATCCGTAAGTTCAATAGTTTTAGCAACCCTTTTCATAACAAGCTTACTACTAAACTCAAAGTCCACACTGGCGGGCCCACCTAATAATTTAACACCATGCGAAGGTCGAGAAATATTAGGGGGAAAAACACCAACATACCTGCTCCTGGGGTCTTCCTTTGGCCAAAAAACCTCAGTTTTATCAACGTTGAGGTGTAAACCACAACTAGGTCCATCCATCATAATCAACTCTAAAACCTTCCCCACAACCAAAGTATCTCCAATAATAGTGCCATCATCCAGATACCAAGCTTGAAGAGAAAGGGTAAAAGAGTCTCTAATCTTACATGCCAAGGGATGTAACACTAAAGCAAAAAGAAGAGGCCCAAGCGGATCACCCTGTTGCACCCCTTGGTGCGACCATAAAGTATGCTCACCATAATATAATCTGGCAGGACTGGAGTAACAGAATTCCACCCAACGTGAAATAGCCGGAACACGAAGGCGAACTTCCCGTAACATAACCGCACGATCCACCATATTGAAGGCGTTTTTAAAGTCCACCAACAACATCGATAGACCCACATCGCCCCCACGGTCTTCAATCAACCGATTCACAGCATGAAGAATTGCCTCCCCTCCTCCCGATACCCCCACGCCAAATTGTAAACCTGATGCGTGGTTTTGCAACCTTACAACAGGTTTTACCTCTCGAGGGATCTCAAGAGGCTTACAACCCCACCAGGCAGTGTACCTGACCGACGTAGTATAGTGAAGTGGTAAGTACAGGGGATTGATCGCTCAACTCAAAGAATAGTGTTCGTTAGGATTAAATTTATCTACTAGGTCTAGAGATGAGGGATGATTCTTTTTTGTATTTTTATGTTTTATGGAAAGCAAGTAAAATTTCTCGGGTTTTGGAAGAAGGGGCGGAATTAGTTGCTAATCAACTAACCCAAAAGCTACTACTTAAACTAATGTGTAGGAAAGTAAACTACGGTTCTACAAGGGAAGTGAAGCATGTCTACCTATGATGTATTACTCCTTGCTAGCTATCCAATTCTACCTATTGACTGTAAACCTTGTTTTAATTGACGGGTGTATTCCTAATAACTCATGGAGTGGCATACATATCTCTCCAATTCTATGAGCTCTTATCTCCTCCTACAACTATGCACTACATAATCATAGGGATTGTAAACAGTGGCTCATGCGTTAAATACTACCTTAATAGCCTAGTATGCCTCGACTACATGTTTCTTAAGACGTTCAAGCACGTTACCATAAAGGAGGTTGGCCAGTTTTCTTAAGCCTAACATCGATGGAACATTCAATCAAAACAAGAATCAATAGGAAACAAGAAATATAAACTAAACCAACTAGATCTATTGAAGTTGTCACGCCTTAATTGATGGAGTTAGACACACACATCAACAAGCCCTCATTGATGAAGATAGACACAAACATCAACAAGAAATCAATAAGATCTAATTGATTATATACAAGTTTCACACAATCATAAGTAGACACTAGGTGATTTAGCAAAACATAATCAATGAAGAACAAGCAACAATAATAATGGAAGACATAATTAAGATAGAATCAACACGCCAATACAAGATGTTTATGGAGTGATTAAGACCTTCCAAGTTAATGGAAAAACACCTACCCTAACCCTAGAATCGGACTTAGGGTTTGGGGCTTCCAAAAAGTGAAGTTATAATGTTATATTTATAGGCTGATTTTCTGTCGGCAAAGGTGACGGCGTCAGCCCTGACAAGTGACGACGTTAGCTCGAATTTTTCACCAAATTGTATATCTTTTCGTCCTCTTCGCGTGGCCTTTTGAATCACCCAAATCCGAGTTCGTATGAAGATTTTATGGCCAAAACAGTGACAGCTACTCGGCGCGCATGTTGTGATGAGTTTAACACTAGACGGCCTACCTGACGGCGTCAGGTTATAAATCTTCTGGGCCATCTCTCTTTAAAGTTACACTAGACGACCTACATTCAAATACACCTGACGGCGTCAGGTACGTGGTCAGGTGTTAATCCTTGATTTCTTCTCTTGGGCGTCTGGTATAACATAAATCCACCTCTTTTATCTTCAAGTGACGGCGTCACCTTATGGTTCTTGACGCCGTCAGGTACTGTTTCCAGCATATTTTGAGACTTTGTCGTTTTCTTCACTTTTATTCTCCAAAAACGTCCAAATATGCATGTTTTCCAGAATTCCTCTCAAAAGTACCTAAAATGACAAAAGGAACGATTTAGGGCATTATTTGATCACATCTACTCGAATTAAGGCTTAAATGACCCCTTAAAACCGTAACACTTTTCGTCTCATCAAATACCCTTACACTTGGGATTTGCTTGTCCTCAAGCAAATGAGCTTTTATTCCAATCAGAATATGAGTTAGGGGTCATTTAACACGAATATAAAAGTAATTACAACAAATAGTTATTAGACCCTAATCATAACAAGCACGGAAATCATACACTAGTACCTCACAAATAGTGTTTGGATTCTCTCATCTCTAAAATGTCATAGAATAGTATCTCATAAATGAAAACGGAAAATAACACTCACTACCTGTCATAGCAAATAGATTACCATAGGCTTGGGAGAGGATCAATTACTCCTCCACTAGGCGTAAGCACCTAAGATAAACTATCAAAGAGGACTTTCCAAAGGGTTTTAACGTAAGGTGTAGGGATATGATAAACACGGTTTGGTTGGAATAAAGGGTATTTTAATGGTGGCAAGTTAATTATCATGATCAAATACATGCACTCTACATCATTGCTTAAGTCAAGACTCGACTCGATCTTAAATAAAAAAATGAAATAATGAAAACTAAAAAGAAACATAAAAGGAAACGGGATGGTAGTCCGTATGTTTTTCTACTTTTCTTTTTCATATTTTTTTGTATTTTTCTTGATTTTTCGATTTTTTTTTCATACACTCTTGCCCTACCATCCAAAACAATACATCATAGGGGAGTTGCATTCCCCTTACACTTGAATCTTTACATAACTTTACAATTACTAATCTAATGACTCGAATTAAGATAATTGAAAAACTTGGAGTGCTTTTAAAATGTTTAGCACATATGGGGGTAATAATGTCATTCTTCCCCATTACTCCATTACACTAGTACCTTACCCATGAGTCTCAATCGTCCCAAAACAATATGTACAAGGATATGACTTAACTTAGCAACCATGTAATTGACCGGATAATTAACTAAGGGTTTAACAAATGTTTTCACAATAATGCACCAAAGGTGGGTGCATACAAGGTAGGCTAAGGCGATTTGGGTGTACATTTAGTGGGGTGTAAACAAATTCTCACTTTGAGTAAGATGCTCAAAGGTCGAAACGAAAGGATAGGCTCGGAGGGGTGTACTAGGGGTATCGTGTACCAAAAATGGATACAACGCAAAGGGTGTGGGAGAATTACTTGACCAATGAAGTCAATGTAATTATAACAAATATACGGGTGTAAAACAATGGGTTAATCCTAATGCCTCTTATCATGTAGTAAATCTTAACTACACGAATGTAGTCTCACTTGTGGATTTGAGATGGTCCTAACGCAAGTTCTAGAATCTAAATACTACCGGTACTCACATCATAGCACCAAAGATGGATGCTTTTCCTACCAATTCTAGGGGCGAACCTCACATATTTGGGGTGGAAAATTTTTTAGTGGTACGGTTTTGTGCTAGTCATACAATTTCCTATCCATGAGACGCTCATTAAGATCAAGGTTTCACTTCTAAATGTTGTAAAAAATTTTAAATTGGCGCTAAAATTGCCCTAACAAATATTTCTCTTGGTTTTATTACAAATTTACTATCAAACAAAGCAAAACATCAAGCGTAAGTGTATTCTCAACGGTGCCTTCATTTACCCCCCTTACACTTAAACCGAACATTGTCCCCAATGTTCAAATAAAAGATGTAAAAGTAAATAAGATGAAAGAATGAAATCAAATACTCCCCTGAATCGTTTGATGTGGATAGTGAGGTAACATGGTTAGATCTTCTTCCAAGAAAGATAAACGCTCAAAGCTTCCCTTCCGAAATAAAAATCATCTCCTTGTCTAAAATAACCTGTTAACCTGAAAAACAAACAAGAAAAACCAAAGCATCAAACCGAACAAAGACAACTCACAACTAGATGTAATTCCAGACTTAGAAATAAAAACAAAACAATTAAAGATATAATGCTTGTGGAATGAATGTTTTGCAGATTCCTGGAGTTTATAAGTTAAAGATTTAATAAAAACTTCTTATGATTCCGGTTGAAAAACAAAACTTTCAAAAATTTCAGAAAATTATACCTGACGCCGTCAGGTTGTAGGGCCTGACGCCGTCAGAATTGATCTGACAGATTTTTCATGTTAAGTTTCCGGAAAATTTCTGGTAAAACCTATACCTTAATTCCGGGAAATCCTGCAAAACATCATTATGACTCGATACAAGCATTTGACTCAAACAAATACTAATATGCATGCTTATATCTTATTGTTATCGTTCATGTTCAATCTTGTTCTTAAAAACAAATTTAGATTTCCCTTACACTTATCTTTTGCAAAATACCTTTATATGTAGTTAAGACGAAGTTAAAAACAAAATAAAGCATTTTTACAATTTTATATTTGATACATGAACAATAAACAATAAGAAAAAGACACACATACAGAATCAAATAAAAGCAAATAAACAAACAATCAAACAAATAAAACTTGGGTTGCCTCCCAATAAGCGCTTGTTTTTGTTCGAGTCACGAGCCTGACTCTACCCTTATTTAACGGAAATAGGGGAGGTTTTCCCTACACTTAGAATTAAGTGTGGGTAGAAGTAGTGATACACACCCTTAGGGTGGAAATATGCCACGTGAGGTGAAGGGGGTGAGTGAATGGCTTCCTTCATCCTAAAACTACCCAGATAATATTGGTTGATGGGTGGGTCGGTTCCCCTTTTGTCTCCTAGATGTAAATCTAAGGATGAAAAGTTGTGTAAAGGTCGAGGTTCCGGTTTATCAACACTTGGAAATTCCCTAGAACTAAGAGTAAGGTTATCATTACAAGTGTTCAAACCTATATCCTCTAGTTTTGTTTGGTTCAAAGGTTCTACCTCCATCAGGATTCCTAAAGTCTCTTCTACTTCTTCCGGGTAAGTCACGGGCGGTATGGGTGCCTCAAATGATGGTTGAGTATTTTGTGGGCTTATGTTATTTACCTCATCATTCCATGTGTCAAGATCACCTATATCCTCATCATGTGTTTTAGTAGAATCTATCCTAAGCATTCTCTCAAGTATCTCAAGTGCTTCTCTAGGCATCTCAACTTCTATATCCGAATCATAAGGATCACAACTGCTATATTTAAATTGCCCAAAAGATTTAACATCTGTTTCTTGAGATTCATCTTCATCGATCATAAAACCTAGGTCTTTTTGATCAATGTGATCATGCTCGGCTAAATCCTCCTCAATTGTTTTCTTAGGTAGTGATAAAAGCAAACCTAGTGCTACATCCAACTTATGGTTCATTGCTACTGCTCTATCCACAATTCCTTGGTAAACTAGGTCGCTTTTCCTATTAGCTTCACTAAAACGAGATCCTAAACATGGAGGTTATTCATAAGAATCTATCCTAGGTGAAAGCCCGTATGATTCATAGGTGTCTCTAAATGAGGTATTTTGAACTCCTTGGTGTTCTAGCCATTCAACCTTATCTTGCAATCTTAGGAGTCTAAGTGAAAAGTCCATTTGAAGCAAATTACAAACAAAATCACAAAGAAAAGATAGACTACGAGAAAGCCTACAAAATAAAAAGAAAAAATCTCACTTGATAGGAAACTTGTGAGTAGACCTAATAAAAATAAAATTTCAACCTAAGCAATAACTACTCCCCGGCAGCGGCGCCAAAAACTTGATGCGTGGTTTTGCAACCTTACAACAGGTTTTACCTCTCGAGGGATCTCAAGAGGCTTACAACCCCACCAGGCAGTGTACCTGACCGATGTAGTATAGTGAAGTGGTAAGTACAGGGGATTGATCGTTCAACTCAAAGAATAGTGTTCGTTAGGATTAAATTTATCTACTAGGTCTAGAGATGAGGGATGATTCTTTTTTGTATTTTTATGTTTTATGGAAAGCAAGTAAAATTCTCGGGTTTTGGAAGAAGGGGCGGAATTAGTTGCTAATCAACTAACCCAAAAGCTACTACTTAAACTAATGTGTAGGAAAGTAAACTAGGGTTCTACAAGGGAAGTGAAGCATGTCTACCTATGATGTATTACTCCTTGCTAGCTATCAAATTCTACCTATTGACTGTAAACCTTGTTTTAATTGACGGGTGTATTCCTAATAACTCATGGAGTGGCATACATATCTCTCCAATTCTATGAGCTCTTATCTCCTCCTACAACTATGCACAACATAATCATAGGGATTGTAAACAGTGGCTCATGCGTTAAATACTACCTTAATAGCCTAGTATGCCTCGACTACATGTTTCTTAAGACGTTCAAGCACGTTACCATAAAAGAGGTTGGCCAGTTTTCTTAAGCCTAACATCGATGGAACATTCAATCAAAACAAGAATCAATAGGAAACAAGAATTATAAACTAAACCAACTAGATCTATTGAAGTTGTCACGCCTTAATTGATGGAGTTAGACATACACACATCAACAAGCCCTCATTGATGAAGATAGACACAAACATCAACAAGAAATCAATAAGATCTAATTGATTATTTACAAGTTTCACACAATCATAAGTAGACACTAGGTGATTTAGCAAAACATAATCAATGAAGAACAAGCAACAATAATAATGGAAGACATAATTAAGATAGAATCAACACGCCAATACAAGATGTTTATGGAGTGATTAAGACCTTCCAAGTTGCTGGAAAAACACCTACCCTAACCCTAGAATCGGACTTAGGGTTTGGGGCTTCCAAAAAGTGAAGTTATAATGTTATATTTATAGGCTGATTTTCTGTCGGCAAAGGTGATGGCGTCAGCCCTGACAAATGATGGCGTCAGCTCGAATTTTTCACCAAATTCTAGATCTTTTCGTCCTCTTCGCTTGGCCTTTTGAATCACCCAAATCCGAGTTCGTATGAAGATTTTATGGCCAAAACAGTGACAGCTACTCTGCGCGCATGTTGTGATGAGTTTAACACTAGACGGCCTACCTGACGGCGTCAGGTTATAAATCTTCTGGGCCATCTCTCTTTAAAGTTACACTAGACGGCCTACATTCAAATACACCTGACGGCGTCAGGTACGTGGTCATGTGTTAATCCTTGATTTCTTCTCTTGGGCGTCTGGTATAACATAAATCCACCTCTTTTGTCTTCAAGTGACGGCGTCACCTTATGGTTCTTGACGCCGTCAGGTACTGTTTCCAGCATATTTTGAGACTTTGTCGTTTTCTTCACTTTTATGCTCCAAAAACGTCCAAATATGCATGTTTTCCAGAATTCCTCTCAAAAGTACCTAAAATGACAAAAGGAACGATTTAGGGCATTATTTGATCACATTTACTCGAATTAAGGCTTAAATGACCCCTTAAAACCGTAACACTTTTCGTCTCATCAAAACCATCAAAATAACCATCCAAAGAATGGCCAATCATAGAAGCACAAACCTTGGAGACTAATCGCCTCCAAACAGTCCCAACAGCAATAGGACGGATCCCCCCTCCTAGTTTAACCAAAGGCGTGAGAGGAGCACTAGGAACATACTCACCCAACACCCTTGGGCATTTACCCTCAAGAAAAAGGTTCACCACCTGAGTGATAGAAGCGACTAACTCATCAGAAATAGCAACAACAGCACCATTTAAACAATCCAAAAGGTGTTGGGCACGCAAACCATCCCGTCCACAAGAAGTACCACGAGGGAAACTCTTAATCATATCAAGAACCATAGCAGGAGATGCAGAAAGGTGATGATGATCAATAGGTATATTTGGCAAAAGGGGAGCAGATTGAAAAGGGTGCTTAGCTATTAAATCGTCAAGAGTAGTACCATCATAAGCCGCAATACCCGAAGAAGAAAGAACTCTGACAGCATCAGTATAATGGCCATCACAAATCTTCCTCTTACACTGCTTGATATTACGGTCACCCAAGTCCAAGTTTTCCCCATCAATATTAGACCATAAAGGGGGGGGGGGGTCGGCTAAAACCTCACGCACAATTTGTAAACTACCACCAGGTGTGCCCCAAGATGAAATTGCATTAACAATATACTCTTCCTGTCATTGACGCTTAGTAGCAGACCTACACTCTTGATTACTCCTCGGGCAAAAGGTTTTAAGCAGGCAAAGAGGCAAGACTAACAAACCAACCCAACAAGAAATGTCGTCAGGCGAACAGACCACCTTATCAAGGGCTCGTTTCAAAACCCGAGAAAACCCCAAACGACATTTAGGAGGGATGGATTTGACAGTACGCAACCCCTTAGAAAGTAGAGTATTAAGGAGATGTAAATCAAAACCACCAAGCTCATCAAAAACCAAATCCTCAACAAGAGCAACATGAGAAGGAGCCTGTGGTTTGGTGAGATCATGCAACACGAACCGAACAACACCATCACCACAATCAGGAGGTGACACAAAATCAGACCCCCCACAATGCCGACACTTAGTCCGGAAAGTATGCGTTTTGAAACAACCACCACATAACCACAATCCCAAACGCTTAAGAGTAACCTCAGCCCTTTCAAAAATAACCAAATCCGACACAAGAGAATGTCTAGTGATAGCTTGCGCCTCACCACTGAAGTGTCGATCACGAAGATGTGTGATCAAAGAAGTCTTAGTAAGTCCATTTCCGCCCCCATCACGACACCCACTAAGACCCGCGAAGGGGCAGTGAAATCTCACAATAGGCATAGGAAATTAGCCACATACACCAACTGAAATGCCAAAACGAGAAGCACCAACTAGACACCAAATGTGAAGGCCAAGTCAACTCCAAAATGAAACACAAATCAAAACCCTTACCACAACAGCAACTGTAGTAGAACTGTAGCAGAAACCTGTAGAGAACTGTAGCAGAAGCCCTGTAGCAGAAACCTGTAATAAAACCACTACTGAAGTAAAACCCTAAGCGTATAGGGAACTTTAGCAGAATGTGATCACAACACTCAGTCCCCGAAAACAAATCCCATCAACGATCACCAACAGAACCTGCAGACGATCACCAACAATAAACCCTAGCAGGACGCAGAATCTAATGCTAGCCAAACCCTAGCAGGTTGAAAACACAGCCCCACAAGAGTCCACGGAATAGTCCCTGATAGGATCAACCGAGAATCACACAAGCATAAAACATCCTATAACCACCCAGAGCCAAAACCCAGCAGCGGAAGAAAAATAAATAATAAAACAGTTTTCAAAAACTGAAAACCCTAAAATAAAAAGAAATGGAAAATGGGAAAATAAAAGAAAGGGAACAATCGAACCAAAGGATACAACAGATGATGTTGGATCAAGGACAGTAGGGACGAAGGAGAAGATTCGGGATATTATTATTTGTTTACGTATGGTATGTATATCGATATTAAGAATGAGTTGAAATGGTTTTGTTATTTGGTTTTCCGTGTTGAACGGTAAAGAACCGATTAATTGATTGAGATTAAGAAGCTCGAGTAATACTTAAACAAATTATTGAAATGTGATTGTTTTCCTTGATTATCACTAAAATATACAATCAATAAATAGGTCACAGAAGAGTATTCTAGAGATATGATAATGGGCTAGGCCTACAATATGTTCCAATTACACGAATGGGCCAAGATCATATATATCGACTAATACTCCCCCGTAGTTGGAGCGGGAGGAAGGCGGACGCTCAAACTGTATCTAAATTCTTCAAATAAAGCTGAAGGTAGTCCCTTGGTGAAGATGTCAGCGTACTGATAATGAGAGGGTACATGTAGAACGCGCACCTGACCAGTGGTAACCATGTCACAGACGAAATGCATGTCGATCTCAATATGTTTCGTCCGTTGATGTTGAACAGGGTTGGCAGACATATAGATGGCACTAACGTTATCACAGTAGACAAGGGTTGCAGTGGATAGAGGAGAATGTAACTCACGGAGAAGATTACGAAGCCATGCAGTCTCAGCCACAACATTAGCAACACCCCGGTACTCAGCATCGGCACTAGAACGAGAAAGGGTCTGCTGACGCTTGGAAGACCAAGAAAGTAAATTATCACCCAGAAAAACACAATAACCTGAGGTGGACCGTCTGTGGATGGGCAACCTGCCCAATCTGCATCTGTATAACTAACAAAAGAGGTGGTGGAAGATTAAGATAAGTGAAGACCAAAATCCAAAGTCCCTCGAACGTATCGTAAGATACATTTAAGGGCAGCTGAATGTGGCTCGCGGGGATCATGCATGTAAAGACAAATCTGCTGCACTGCATAAGATAGACCCGGTCGTGTAAATGTGAGATATTGAAGACCACCTGCAAAACTGCGATATAAAGTAGGATCCTTAACTGGAACACCTTCGGGACCCAGTTTGGACTCTGTATCAACTGGTGTTCGAGAAGTGTTACAGTTGGCTATGTGTGCATGCTCAAGAAGCTGAATAGCATACTTACCTTGAGATAGAAACAATCCTGTAGAATGGCGAGTAGCAGAGATACCAAGAAAATAATTAAGTGCCCCGAGGTCAGTCATGTCAAACTCACTATGTAAGGAAGCAATGATCTGCTGAAGTAGAGCAGTAGAAGAAGCTGTAAATATAATATCATCCACATAGATAAGTAAATAAGCAACCTGAGAACCCTATCGTAGAATAAATAATGAAGAATCACATCGAATGTGGTAAAATCTGACTCGTGTGGGCCAAGATCATATATATCGACTAATACAAATATCATGTGTAGACCGCGTATGAGGCAATATTTGTCCAATTGTATGAAAACTTGTCAAGTTGTGTGTGAGGACTTCTATTTATAAAGAGGCAAATTAGGTTTAGAGATAAACCCTTGAGGGATGATCAACAACTGTGAAGAAGTCATGTATTGATCATATGAGGAGCAGATAAGGAGGACATGTGGCCTTCCCTCATTGGCTCGTAAATAGTGGTGTGATCATTGCAGAATCAAGCGGTTAAGCTTATAAACACGAGTCGTAGTCCCAACGAGGGTTGAATTGATCTCGTCACTCAAAATCGTGAGTTATGTGGAGTGAATGAGTTTGAAAGATGATTTGGTTTTGATTATACTACAATGACAATTAAAATGCGGTTAAAGTAAAGGAAAACAATAAAGTGACGCAAAGAAATTAAACAAGTAAAGTTGCATGAAATAAAGTGACTTAAAGAAAGCGATAATTAAAGTGCGAAAAGTAATTAAAAACGGTAAATGAATTTAAAGACAATTTGTTTGCAAAGCGACTTGAATAAGTTCACTAAACATGAGCTAAAGGTTTGTGACGAATTATCTTCCTTTCTCGAGATTAGTTGTCAATTAATCTTTTGAAGAGATAATAACTCTAAACAAGTGATTTAATCGTNATAATAAAACAGTTTTCAAAAACTGAAAACCCTAAAATAAAAAGAAAAGGGAAAACGGGAAAATAAAGGAAAGGGAACAATCGAACCAAAGGATACAACAGATGATGTTGGATCAAGGACAGTAGGGACGAAGGAGAAGATTCGGGATCAAGAAGATCATTATTATTATTATTATTATTATTATTATTATTATTATTATTATTATTATTATTATTATTATTATTATTATTATTATTATTATTTGTTATTGTGTTTTTTTTTTTCATTTTTTTTCACTTTTAAAATTTTTATGATTGATAAACACTTTGTAAAAAGTTAAGAAAAATTAAATGCGCACTACAAGAAAAACACTTTTGGGGACGGGGTTTTTTTAGTGACGACAATTTTCTTTTTCACTCTTTTTTACATTTTACTTTAATTTATTATTATTATTTTTTTAAATTTTATGATTCTTAAACTTTGTAAAAGGTTAAGAAAAATTAAACGCAAACTTTTGGCGAAGATATGTCCATGCCAAAAGATTGAGCTAAATTCGTCTAATGTGTTTCTATTTAATTAAACAACAACAACAACAACAACAACAACAACAATAACACATTAAACAACAATAACACGCTAAACATTAACACATTAAACAACCACAACAACAACTGCTACTACTACTACTACAACAACATTAACACATTATTTAACAATAACAACACCTACTCAATATGAATATTATTTGTCATCTATAAAGTCATAGAGTATTGTACCCGACTGACATGCGTGATCATCGAGATTCCTTTCCATTCAAGCATGTTAATCGTAATATCTTTAGCTTCGCAGTTTGAGAACTACATTGAAGAAGAGGCTTGACTAAAGTATTTTCATTCAAAAGTATCCTTCCACATAAAGTATCGACACCCATAATCGTTTGTTCCTGGCTATTACATGGTAAGAAAATTATAAGAAATATATTCTTAACAAACAAATTATTTATATACATACGTAAATAAGCAAACGTATAATTATTTACCTTTGATAAAGGACATGCATAATACTGTTGACCATAAGTATCGGGCTGACGGGATGTTCTTTCTACTATAAATCCTCGTCGACAATTATACAAGAAAGGATTATTTCGTTCCATTTGGCCAAAGAGTTTGTATAATTATTTACAGTATAAATCAGTAATATTATTATTAATTTAAATAAATTTTTAATCATTTACTATGTTTTGTCGGTGTCAGAATACAAATAGTTATTTACAACATAAATCAGTAATCATTTACTATGTTTTGTCGGTATAATTATTTACAACATAAATCATTAATCATTTACTATGTTTGTCTTCTTCTGTTCTCAATAATTTCAGTATACATGCGTTGTTGATTGGAATATAAAGTTTCCTATGCGGAGTGAGTGATTGGATCTTGTTTCCGATGATGGTGGTTTTGTTGAAAGTTGTGGTTGAAAGTTTTGTTAGATCTTTTTTTTTTCAAGATCTTTTAAGGGTCGGGGCTGTGGTTTTGCATAACCGGTTTAAAAAAAATATCTTTTTTCAAGATCTTGTTGGATCTTGTTTCTTATGATGGTGATTTTTGCTTTTGATGGTGGTTTTGGTGATGGTGATGGTGGTTTTTGTTTCTGATGATGGTGGTTTTTGTTTCTGATGATGATGGTTTTTGTTTCTAATGGTGGTTTTGGTGATGGTGGTTTTTGTTTCTGATGATGGTGGTTTGTGTTGAAAGTGGTTCTTGAAACTACAGTTTTTGTTTCTTGAAACTGCTGGTGGTTTTTGTTTCTTGAAACTGATGGTGGTTTGTGAAACTGCTTATTATGAAATAAGCAGTTGGTTCTTGAAAGTTTTGTAGGTTCTTGAAACTGCTGATTTTTATTTCTTGAAACTGCTGGTGGTTTTTGTTTCTTGAAACTTATGGTGGTTTATGAACTGCTTATTATGAAATAAGCAGTTGGTTATGGTTGCTTATTGAAATTGCTTATGGTTGCTTATTGAAACTGTTGAAAAAACTTGGTTTTTGTTTCATATATGAAACTGCTTATTATGAAATAAGCAGTTGGTGATGGTCGTATGGTTTCAAAGATCTGAAAATGCTTATTATGAAATAAGAAGTTGGTTATGGTTGCTTATTGAAACTGCTTTTGGTTTCTGTTGAAAAAAAACTTGGTTTTTTGAAATGGTTTCTTGATACTGCTTAATAAGCAGTTGGTTTCTGTTAAAAAAACCGAGATACGGCGATGATTTTTTTTTTTAAAAAAGAAACTTGTGTTGATTGGCATGGCATAACCTAATGGACGGTAAAGTGAGATTTTTTTTACACTTTGCAACCTTCAAATTTGCAGCCATATGATAAAAGGATAATAATCTGAGCCTATTAAAAATCTCGATATGTCTTTTTGTCGTTTTTTATAAACGTAACATATTTTTGCATGTAATATTGAAAAAGCATAAAATTTATTACCTCTTATGTGTAAAATGGTGAACTCGACATTTTCCAAAGCCAAAGATATCCGTTGTAGTGTTTGTGTCAAAGTGATTGTGTTTCACTTGCGGGTTATAACAATGTGATTGTTTCTGAAATGTGTTTGTGACGTGTAATTGTGTTTGATTGTTTCCGAGATGTGTTTGTGAAACCTGATTGTGTTTCACTTGGTTATAACAATGAAATTAGAATCTTCACTATTACTATCTTGACATAATGGATAGACATGCTGAAGAAAAAAAAACGTGAAGGGGAGAATCTTCACTATTACTCCGTACATGACATAAAACCGAATGGACAGATCTTATTTTGAGATAAGGCAATGATACGTGAATTATTTTGAGATAAGGCTGTGGGAAACTAGAAGGGGGGTTGAATAGTTTACCAACTTGTTTACTTTATTTTATAAAAATTTCTCTATGAAAAACTTAAATTCAATTGTAGATGAAATCAATCAACACCAATATGAACACAACACTATACTAACACTAATATGCAATAAGTAAGAAAGAGAAGAGATGGAAAGATCATACCAAGACAACGAGATTTATAGTGGTTCGGTCACGAAGCTCTTCTTCGCCCTACTCCACTCCCCGAGTATCCGACTCGAGAGTTCTAGCACTATATCAACAAGACTCCCTTCAGGCAGAGAAAACCGTACAACATCGCTTACGTTATTTTCCGACACTAAGCTAGATGTCGAGTACTAGTCTTAGCTAGTACCAATCTATCACGATCCACACGATCCTAACATCTCACATGATCAACACGATCCTCACACAATTTACACGATCCTTACAAGATCCACACACTCCTCACAATCTACTCTTGATCCACTTGATCAATACTATATCACTCAACACTCAAGAGATCCCCAAGATCTCAACAAGATCACAATGATCAACACAATGACTATGAAACACTAATACACTTGATGTATATCAAGATACAATCAAGTAGACAACTTGTAATGCAAGTGCACTACTCTATGACACTAACACCTTGTATCTTCTTGATACTTTGTGTTCTTCTCTTGACTAGTAGAGGTATGTAGATGATTCTTGGTTGGATGAAAGAATCACTCTTTAAACAAAAGAAAACTAACTAATGATCAAAGGAGAGTTTAGGTGATTGAGTATATGACCACAGAAAATTAAGTGTGTGAAAGGATGACCAAAATCTGGGAAATGAAGTGGTATTTATAGGAGCTGAAAATTTGACCGTTTTAAGGGGACGACACCACTAATTGTCACACGGTACCACTAAATTTAGTGGTACCGTGCCAGATAAAAACGCTCCAAATTTTGTCTTTAGTGGTGAAAGTTTATTTGGGGGAGTTTGGAGCTGGTTTGGGTAAAATATAGCTGTTGGGGATTTTTGAAATGAATTTCCCAAATAAAATATTTCTTTATATTTCAAAAATAATTTGTAAAATGTATTTTTGAAAAGAAAGTTTTGTCAAGCTAAAAATGTGAAGTTCAAAACACAAATTCACTTCTTTGATCATTTGTCAAGTTGTACATTTGTTTGTTCATACCTAGAGTGATTAACGTAGAAATTGGATATATCGACTAAAAACTTGTTTACGTTAATTTTGACGTAAGATGTTTTCACATTTTGTTATCATCAAAACATAGAGATATCGAAAGATGAGATTAACGTTTTTAGACATTATTTGCATCAACAAAGGCGATGATGATTTTTTTACTAAAAAAACTTTGCAACCGAATGGACGGTAAAGTGAGATTTTATCACTTTGCAACCTTTAAATCTGAGCCTATTAAAAATCTTGATATTTTTCGATTACGTTTTATTTTCAACACTTAAGTAAGACATGGAGTATTTAATTTGAACACTATAAAAATTAACTTTTGGTTAGTAGGAAAAAAAAAAGAAAAAAAGTGACAAAAACACGGAACACAAAAAAACATAGGTACACACTATGGGGTTTTTAGGTAGGTACATACTAGGGGTTGTTCCTATAGTATGCCCCACAAAATTATGGTTTTGTTTGGAGATGGATACATCTATCCACTGGGTAGTTTACCCGGATGAGGTGTAATTCAGTCATTGGGAGAGAAGGAACAAAACATTAATTATGTTTTTATTTTTTTCAATCAAATGTACATGTCACATATTACAAGCACATGGGTAAACTACCTAGTGGGGAGTTTAAGTTTTCTCCGTTTTGTTTCCTTTCTTTTTCAGTGGGGATCAAGGTAGGCCAAAAAACTTTACTCTCTTTTAATTGGGAGACTTACCAAAACATCTCTCTTCCTTTTAAGAGATTACCTAATTAAGACAATTATATCTAAAAGTCAATTAAAAAAAAATAAACACCACTTGATGTCAAGCGTGTGTACCAAGCCAAATTGGTGTCCAAGTCTAGTCTTATATAAACCAACCATTCTCATACATGACCAACATTTTATCATGGCGTATCTTGAATCAAATACTTCCCGACCGAATTAATCTCGACAAGCGAGGCATCGACTTAGACACAGTCTGCTGCCCCATATATTTGAAACGATGGCCTAGAGTCCAAGCATCATATCTTTGTTAAATGTAGTACGTGTTGCAAGGGTGACATGGTTGGCTGTTCTTCATTGACAGGGTATCCATAACCTTAACAACTCCAACCTCAACCATAAAATAAACATTGTTGATCATGCACCCCTACCTCACAACCACATTATTCTTTGATGCCGTTGTGCAATCAACCTTTCGGGGACTTTGGAAATATAGAAACGATTCGCGCCAAAAAAGCCGAGAAAAACCCTCATTCTCAACAACATCAGCTTTTACTCTTTTCCTTGGAGCCATTCGAGAACCAAAAAAACACTTTGTTAGTCGGATATAATGGTTCTCTGATCCTTGTGATGCTTTATCTCCTACACTGCAACTCGCTGTTAGCTTGTCCTAGCTCCTTGTTGGGATAATCTTATTTTCATATACATCCTCTTGTTGTTCATAAAAATTACCAAGATTTCATTCTCAAACACAAACACAAACACACATGTCAAAAGAAATACTTTTTAAAATTCTCTTGAGAAATACTTGGTAAGGTGAAATTATGCAAGTTTGGACTACAAATGTCCAGACAAATTGTTTAAGTTTACACAGAGTTTTACGCTAGACCATTTATGTTGGAGGTTAATAGTGGTTTCATTTTGGTGCTTATTGTTTAAAGTTACCTTTATGTTAATTATCAAACAACCTCATGTGCTTATATATATGACCAGTATCATCAACTCATCAATTTGTGTTAGTGTACATTTTAAATGATCAATTTATCTTCGGTGTTCCCGAGTCTAATTGCTGAACTCACTAAAGACCTAACTCGATTAAACCGAGTTGTTTGACCCAAGTCATATTTACATTGAACCAACTAGTTATAATACCCGTGCACGCACGGGGTTTTTCCAGAAAAATTTAATTATATAGTATTATCGTTTAAAAACAGAAAATCTTATGTATATTTTAAAAAGTTAGAGTATCAACATGTGCTAAAGTAAGAAAAATAGTTAGCAGAAATTGTAAATATAACCGTGGCATCGACCTTGTATTTGATTCCTCGAGCGTGTCTCCTTATAATGTTATTGGGCCAAAGGTTCTTTGATCACATAAGTTTACACATAAATCAAATTTATTTTAAATTTTTTGTTTACTATATAGATATATAAGAATTTACCCGTGATAATTATGATATAAGTACAACTAATAAGTATGCATGAGTTTTCATTATGTATTAATATCAATTAATATTTTGTAAAAATTTTATTGGATAAAAGATTGAACTTTTTTTAGTTGACATAGATGTTAATGTTGAGGTTGATGTTGTTGTTTAACTTTAACTATTGATATCATGTTGTACAAAATGTGCGAGTTTAGTCGCACATAATGAGCGTTGATGGAGTTAAAATATACTCCGTAAAGTTTTTTAAAAATGTTTTTCCGGATATCCGTATATAAACTTTAAATAATAATTACATGAGTCGTTATAAGTACAATCGCGTATATTTATTTTCATATCACAGTAACTTGTACTTACCATTTGATATTTATATTACCGTTAATAATAATTTAACTATATTTAATATTCAAACCCGTGTACGTATAGATTAAACTTTTAAATAGGATAACATTAGTTCTTATTTATATTTAACGTACATAGTAAAAAGATATTTTAATAGATGAAAGTTTAAAAGTAATATTTATTTTAAAAGTATTTACCGTATATTAAAACTAATTCGTATATTTATAAAATTTTGTAAGTTTAATGGATGGAAGTCTCAAACCAATACTAATACTCATGTAATTTTAAACAAAGTTCATATTATAAAGTGTAGGGGGTATAAAGTGGAAGAGGTTATTTGTTTATTATCTAAAGTTATCAAAAAACATGGAGATTTATAATTTTACACTTAACTCCATATAATATATTTAAAATTCAACCACTAATGTTTTATTAATTACCTCCTCTTTTTTTAAGTTTTTATTTTCATAAATTTGACACCTATATTTTTATATGTTTTTTTTCCTTAATCAAATTCTCCACCAAATTTATTAAAGTTTGACCAAAATCAATTCAATTTTGACTTTTTATTAGCCAATCATATTGCTAGATTTCGCCTATGTGTCAAAATCGAGCATTCCTATTGGTCCAATTTTTTTTTCCGCTAAAATTATTTTATTAAAAAAACTCCGAAATGATGTAATTCTTTTATTATATATAAAAGATTGGTTAACCCCTAAATCTCTAGGCCATTCGATTTTTAAATGATATTCTCCACTTGCATATATTAATAAACAAAAGTACCTACATCTTTATTGCAGCTTTCAAAGTTTTCCCATAGATAAAAGAAAAAAGTACAGAAAGGAAAAGAATAGAAGACGACACTAGTCTCATATGTCTCATCGGTTTCCTTTTACACAACAGTCCTCTTCTTAATCCCCCAAGTACTAGACCACTTTTCCAAACTCACCCTTTCATCCCTGACAACATCAACCCTAACCCCACAAGAAATTTTCTGTTTAATTTGCAAAAACATAATTGGATCCTTCATGGGGTTTTCATTTTATTAAAACCTTTTTTTTTTCTTTAAAAAAACACCACCTTTAGCCATCATTATTAATCAATCATCACTTGGATCTGGTTAAAAGAGTGAATTGGGTAAATGGGTGTTCATGTTTAGCTGATTTTGTCTAGGGTTACTAGTTATGGCAAATAAAAATGGTTCCTTTTTTGTTCTTTTCCTCTTTTGCTAATTGCTTAAAGTTACCTTTAATATTAATTATCAAACAACCTCATGTGCTTATATGACCACTGATGCACCGAAACGCCTATTAGCCCGGCGTGCCCGTTTGGGAACGGGGTGGGAACGGAAACTCCCCCGAAACGCCCCCGAAATGTTTCCACGCCGTATCCCTAGCCGTTTCTGGATTTCCACGCTGTATCCCTAGCCGTTTCTGGATATTTAAGACATTAACAATTATATTGTGTGATAAAATGAAATAGATGGTGAATGTCGAGCCGTTTGTCAAGCACACAGTAGAAAAGTTGTATGAAGAAGAAGATGGTGATGTGTTAAAAGAGAGAGAGAAAGAACAAATAAATATTAAATTAAGTGGTAGGCTCAAATGTCACGTTGGGATAAGATGCGAAATTAAAGAATCAATTATTTAGAAATCTGTGAAAGTAATTAGTTTAGTGACTCCATATTATTTTCAAAAAATTTAACTAGTTGTACTCCATATACCATTTTGATACTTATTTCGGATTTCAAAATGATTTTTATAAATGACACTAATTTTATAGCTAATCTCTTTTATATATGATAAGTGAAGTATAGTATTTTTTTTTCTTTTCTCCTTGTAATAGCCTTTAGTTATTACAAGTATAGTGTTTTTTTCTCCTTATAATAGCCTTTAATTATTACAAGTGTTTTTTTCTTCTTTAATATATTTTTAATTTTTTTATATTTTTTTACTGCCGCATCTATGCCGTTCCCGTATCTTGAATTTTTGATTTTTGCCGTTTCCCGTTCCCGTATCCTTTTGCCGTTCCCGTTTCGGTGCTACATTGTATATGACCAGTATCATCAACTCATCAATTTGTGTTAGTGTACATTTTAAATGATTAATTTATCTTCAGTGTTCCCGAGTCTAATTGCTGAACTCACTAAAGACCTAACTCGATTAAACCGAGTTGTTTGACCCAAATCATATTTACATTGAACCAATTGGTTAACCCCTAAATCTCCTAAACCATTCGATTTAAACGTTATTCTCCACTTGCATATACGGAGTATAATAAACAAAAGTACCTACATCTTTGTTGCAGCTTTCAAAGTTTTCCTATAGATAAAAGAAAAAAGTACAGAAAGGAAAAGAATAGAAGACGACACTAGTCTCATATGTCTCATCGGTTTCCTTTTACACAACAGTCCTCTCTTTAATACCCCAAGTACTAGACCACTTTTCAAACTCACCCTTTCATTCCTGACAACATCAACCCTAACCCCACAAGAAATTTTCTGTTTAATGTGCAAAAACATAATTGGATCCTTCATGGGGTTTTCATTTTATTAAAAACCCAATATTTTTTCTTTAAAAAAAACACCACCTTTAGCCATCATTATTAATCAATCATCACTTGGATCTGGTTAAAAGAGTGAATTGGGTAAACGGGTGTTCATGTTTAGCTGATTTTGTCTAGGGTTACTAGTTATGGCAAATAAAAATGGTTCCTTTTTTGTTCTTTTCCTCTTTTGCTACCTACAAAATTAATTGTTACCATTCATAGTAAAATCTTGATTTGAACACTAGGTTTTTTTTTTCCTTGTTTTGTTAACAACTTTTACTGAGATTTGCTGATATATTCACAAAAATAGTGTGTGTGTGTGTGTGTGTGTGTGTGTGTGTGTGTGTGTGTGTGTGTGTGTGTGTGTGTGAGCTAAAGTGAAAAATATGATGGTCAAGGAGAAAGTGCAGCTAAAAAAAATTGATAATGCAACAGCAAGAAGAGTGACATTTTCCAAGAGAAGAAGAGGGTTATTTAAGAAAGCTGAAGAGCTTTCTGTACTTTGTGATGCTGATGTTGCTGTTATCCTATTCTCTTCAAGTGAAAAGCTTTTTCACTATTCAAGCTCAAGGTATGTACCTAGGGTTATGTGTGTGCTTTTATGTGTGTAAGTGTGTGGTTTTATGGGTTTTGTTGGTGTTCTATGGTTTTTATGGATAGTAGTAGTAGTTAGGGTTCACCATTTCATTGTTTGGTTTGTTGTGTATTGTTTTTGTGTGTTAGGTTGATCTGAATTTGTATTTTGCTTATTATCTGATTAATTGTAAGCTGAGATTGTCTGGGTTTGCACTTTATGCTTAGTACTGATTTAATGGACGTTCTTGAGCTCTCATTTTTTACAGTTTTTCTTGGAAAATATGTGGCTAAAAGGATGTTATTAGGATTTTTAGATGCATAAATCGAACAGAAAAATAAAAAAAATAAAAAATGAGGCTTTTATAGAGGCTGATTGATGAGGGAAGTCTTACTTGAAATTCTAGTCATCTGTGCCAAGCAAAGTAGATTCATATCATGATTTAAAATCATGATCTCCCGGGACAAAAAGATTGGAATTATGATTAGATGTTTAACAAATTTAGGTTAGCCTAAACAAGAATTTGAAGAAGCAACCACCGTCACATGGTCACATGTGACATAGAACAGAAAAATGGTGCTAAAAGACTTTTAACAAATAACAATCCCTTTCGTCGCTCTTTGTTAAGCTGTTCGTTTTTGTTGATCGAAGTTGTTATCATATAAGAATTGAATTCAACTTATTATACTTACTGGTCTAGTAGAGTTTAATTAGTTTAGGTACGGATTCAAAGATGCAAACCCCGTGTCACATGGTCACATGTTACGTGCATGTATATTTTTATTAGTTTGAAGTTATACTGTATGATCCACTTAAAACGTGTTGATTTTATTATTGGCATATGCGTGCAACCAACAATGCACGTGTGTATAACCAATGAATGCTCATTTAGATATCTATGAGTAGTTCTTTTTTGTAATTTATTAATTTAATCTTGTAGGAACTTAGTGTTCTGCTTAAAGGTTTATGGAGTTTGTGGAGTTTTTCGGGTGATCATATGTATTCTACAAGTTTTATTGAATGATTAGTTTTACTTTATATGAATCCATTATGGAGTCCAAAACTTGACCTATCGTACATATTCCACAATATAACCCAATCTTAAATGCCATAAACAATGGGCCCACGGTATGCGGGTGAACGTAAGATGCTCTTCAACAAGTATAGTTGGGGGTTCGGTTCTTAATTGGGACAATGGAGTCGATTAGGTGTAGTTTCGATGGGTATTTTGGCGTTTGAGATTGTTGTTTAAAGAATAGCAAAAGAATTAATAGATATCCCAAACACCCCGCTTAATAATGAAAGCATTACTTCACTTTTATTTATAGATTGTGGTGTCTAGCTAAAAAGCGGGCTCTATCAGGACTACCTAATAGACACGTGTATTTATATCCCAAGTTTCAGGTAGCTATAATAGAGCCCGATCTTTTTTAGCTAGAAACCATGTTCTATATGTCTTAACCAACCCATTTTTATTTTGGCGAGATGTTCTCCCACTTTTGTATTCCCCACTTTCCAATTCTCTTTTTCTTATTCTCAGGCACCATTGTTAAGATTTTTGCACCAAACTTTCTAAAATGGGCATGAGTGTGTGAGGTGACACCCCTAACCAAGGGTAAATGGACTGCTTCAGAAAGACCTCTTGCAAGAGTGTGTGTAGGTGTATATGTGTGAAAATATAGCACATATAATTATATATGCGTGTGTGTGTGTTTTGTGTGGGGTAAGAGATAAGACTAGAAGCATATACAAGTAAAAAAACATACAATCATAGAACATGAAAGCATAAAAACAAACTTATAATCATGCAGGCATACAATACGTTATGTATAAAAGCATGTATGTGTTAATTGTGTGTTTGATTGAGTTTGAGTTATGATGTTTATAAAACTTTGCATTGTTGTTTACAAAAGTATGTGTTAATTTTGTGTTTAAAAAATGTTAATTTTGTAAGCTTGTCTATAAAGATATGTATGTGTACGTTAATCTTGTGTTTGATTGTACTAAGTTGTTACGTGGTTTACAAAACTCAGAGGATTTGTTTCGAAGAAGAAATGAAAGCTTTCGATAATCAAACATGAGAGTATGAGACCCATTTTAGAGAGAATTTTAAATAATCGTGCCACTTAATTTGTAAATGACTAACAAATTGAAACTACTCCAGGCCTAATAAAACATCTTGGGGTATATTAAAGAATGAATCCGTGATATGGCGAAAGAGAGTTGAGAAGCAACTATATGTTGAACTAAGTATTCTAACTTTGACAAAAAACAACGATAATTAGCATTTATGTGAAGTTGCTCCACCTATTAACATGCCGTGGATTAATCTGTGACGAGTTCACCTGTAACCTAATTGTCCTTTTTAAAGGTTCTTTGAGTTTATTATATGCTAATGGTTTGATTGGAACACTTGATATGAAGTGATTTTGTGGTAGCATAACTTTGGGTATGCCCCTTTTTTTCGATCTGCACAGTTAGTACTTTTAACGACTTGCGTTTTTGTTGTCTCTTGCAGTATGAAAGAAGTACTTGAAAGGCGTAGCTTGCACTCTAAAAATCTTGAGACGTTAAATCAACCTTCCCTTGAGTTGCAGGTGAGGTTGGGAGTTATGCTCTTTAGTCTTTAGATTCTTGCTCTATTCTGTACAGTCTTATAGAATCATGACTCTTGAAACACCCGCTGCGGTACTGACCATGGTTGAGGTAGGTCAAACATCAGAAACGACTCTTTGCATAAAACAAGTGAAAGGCTGCATGCAAATGACTCATGGTTACCTTTTGTTGTTTTTGAATGGAATTTTGGCTACTAGTTAAGGTTCCGCTTGTGGGACCACTGTTAGTTTGTTAATGTTTTTCGCAGAAGACTTTTAGCAAGTCCGAAGTCTAAAATTTAAAGTGCTTTTACCTTGCATTCTAATATGTGGTTTGCCTTTTGGGGCTTTTATAAGGAATTATATTTTTGAATTGTTCCGTTATAGAGTACATGTGTAATGATTTCATTTTGTTTGGCAGCTGGTTGAAGATGCCAACTATGCCAAGTTAAGCAAAGAAGTTGCTGAAAGAACCCTTCAGTTAAGGTACAATATTGTAATATACCACACTATTTATACACAAAGCCACACGCGCACACACACCCATTATGCACATGTATATGTGTATATGTATGCATTTATGTATGTATGTTGTTTGGATCACGGTGTGATTCTTTTTGAGAAGCAGGCGGTTAAGAGGGGAGGAGTTGCAAGGGTTAAGTATCGAAGAGCTGCATCAACTCGAAAAGTTACTTGAAGCTGGATTGAGCCGTGTAGTATCAAAAAAGGTGCATTTACTTTGTGTTAGTTATTACTTTTCCCCTAGCATCTTGCCAGGGTCTTTTTATATAATCTTTCGCCCTAAACTTTTCTAAGTGAAGTTGTAACGAAAAAAATAACATATGTTCACCCAGAAATGTGCTGAAAAACTTTTCTAAGTAAAGTTTCTTTTTCTTTTTCCTTTTTTCTTTTTGTCTTTTGAGGTAACAATTTTTCTTTTCTTTTGTGATTTCAGAGTGAGGTGATTATGAATGAAATCAGTCATCTTCAAGAGAAGGTTAGAACTCAAACATCCTGATCTAAGTCAAACATTACTCAACCATAAACACACAAAGCAGAGACAATGTTTGTAGCAAACCGGTCATTGTCATTTTACATAAGTGATTGACAATTAAAGTGTATAACAAAGCATGTTACCAATTTGAGACACAATGGGGACATTTAGGCGACGCCTTTTGGCTTTGGACTTTGCAGATATTGTTTTTGTACTGATTTAACATCCTGCTTAAAGTCGGTAAAACATGCAGGAACTGAAGCTCAAGGAGGAGAATGGCAAACTAAGACAAGAGGTACAAAGCGTGCTCTCCAAACATTTTTCAATTACTAAACCTCTGTGGACAAGAATAAACCAAAGATAACCAATGAACTTTGGTTCACCAAGGCACCAAGCAACACCGTATCCGCTTAAAGTGGAGTGATCATACACGCTTTATAAGTTTGGTCTTTTTGTTTATTAAGATCATTAAAGTGGCTGCTAAAGTTTATTGTTCTTTATTTTTTTCTCTTTGTGGTGTACATGTTTGTGCTAACTTGCATTTTTAATGGTGGAATAAAGCTTCTGATAATTTCTGATGCTCGGAAACGAACCATTAGGGATTCTGATGATTATGACGAATCATCCGAATGTACCAACATCTGCAACTCCACTGGTCCTCCACAAGAATATGAAAGCTCCGGTACATCTCTCAGGTTAGGGTGAGTGCTTCCCTTCTTTTGAATTATATCGTAAGGTGTCAAACCATTATACTCAACTATATATTTGTTGCAAAGTTAACAAACATTGTGTTAGCATCCATAGGAAATACTGTATGTCAAATTGATATATTTCAACTATTGCTCGCAGTTTTGCTGCAAAATAACTAGAGGGGGCAGTTAATTACAACTGAAAATAAAAGTAGTAGATTTAAGTTGTAATTTATGAATAAAAAGTTTTATTAGTAAAAGACTAGGAGTTGTAAGTGTATTGCAAAAGTATCATGAGTGAATATTTAAGTCATCTATAGCCTATTCAGCATCTACAACAATTTAGATGTTTTATTGGAAAATATATAGTTTAATCGTTTTGATACAAAGTTAACGTGGACAAAATATGTTGCTGGATCAATCCTACTCGTTTTAGTACGCCCGTAATTTTTTTTACGACGGGAATTTTATAACACTGAAGTGACATTCTTAATTAAATTCACATGTCTCACCATTCCATTTTGTCCACCTAAGCTTTATGTGTACACTTCTAGTCGTGTTAATTACATAATTTATTGCGATGCAGATTGCCGTACTCAGGTTGATGGAAGCTTATAGGACCTTGTATAACTGCTATGTAAATGGCCCCAACACAGCATTTGGGATTATGCTTGTTGGATGTAGCCATCATGTACTTCAGTCAATCCCTTCCCAAATAAAAAAAATGAATGTGGTTGCAAACTATCAGTAATTATTATATAAATTTCGTTAATCTTTCACTTAATTGGCATTATCTATTACAGCCGGTGAGTGTATGAGGAACAAAGTTGTAATGAATTTGATGGATCGAAATGTAAGCTATTACTCTCTTTTTCTTTTCTTTTTTCTTTTCGGGTTGTGACTCTTGCTGAATGAGTGAAGATGTAAAAAGACCAAATCATCGGTGGGCCGAAGACTAGACAAGTTGTCGGAGATGAAACTTGTGTATGCTACGCTTTGAATTTTAAACGGACGAGCGCTTCTTACTTTAGCAAGCGACTTGCAAGAGTGCTCACTTTTACTGACTTGCTGCACATTAAACATCGTGAATGTAGGATTAAGAAACCAACAATGAAAAACGGTTTGAGACGAACAAGTGAAAGCAGTCTTAGAATAAGCCTTCTAGTTTTCACGAGGGTCTATGTTCAAGTAGTTCAAGTAGTTCAAAGTAAGATATTCAAGGTATTTGTGAAATTTAAAGTAGTTTTCACTTTTCCCCAGTAATGTCTGGGCTTAGGTCAATTTGAATTTTGACACAACAAAAAAATTTTTGGCCTTTACTCGTATTGTTTTGGGTAAAAGTCATAAATACTTTCAATTTTGACTCATTATACATAATGTACTTTTTTTATTGTCAAAATGCTTAATTTAGTTTGTGTTTTTTGTCATTACGCATAACAAATGGTTTTTTATTATGCAAAATGACTTAAATACCCTTTGCATCATTACTTGTCGTCTTCATCTTCCATCCTAGCTTTTCCTGTTTCTCCGCCTGACCTAGATTTCAATAAATTGTTTCGGCTCAGCATATGTGGGTATCATGATGATATAATAAATTCTTTTGTAATGGTTATATTCTGCCAAGGAAAGCTCCTGAATATGAAATGCAAAAACATATAAACAAGTTGAGATCATACCCATGAATTATATTAGCATTATGTACATTTAAATGTATATTATCTTTTAATACACTGACAGACTTCTCAAATACTTTAGCCAATTAGATTAGTTTTGGAATATTATCTTGAATCCTTATTTAGCACGTTATTGTATTTCTGGATAGCACAGAAACATAGACGAAAAGAAGCGGCAAGGCGCGTGTGTTATGTAGAAATGACGGGGAGATGTATTCGTGGTGCTAGAGGGAGCTACAAGGCGCGTGTGTTATGTAGCAATGACGGGGAGGTTGAGAGGAGTAAGGTGGTGGTGGCGGTTATATTTCGTGGTCGAAGGTGTGAGCTCCGGTGGCCGGAAAGTGGCCGGAAATGCAAGGGGGAAGGTTGGAGATGAAGACGTAAGAAATGACAAAAGTACCCTTAACAAATCCTATTAGTTATGCGTAATGACAAAAAACACAAAGTAAATTAAGCATTTTGACAATAAAAAAAGTACATTATGTATAATGAGTCAAAATTGAAAGTACGTTATGTATTTATGACTTTTACCCTATTGTTTTCCTTTTGTCTGGTTTAGCTGAACGGGTGTAAAATATAATCCAACAAAAAAAGCTAAATAAAAATGTTTACATTTTTCTTTTATGTTTTGCATTGCTAACGTAGTATTTGGTATGCATGAATTAAAATTGGAATGAAATAAATAATTACTACGTACAATAGAATGAAAAACGTAGTTTGTACATTGGAATGGAATTAATAATTACAATAGAATTAAAAAATGTAGTTTTGTTTTGAATTTTATTAATGAAATGATTTATTCATCGGTTCAATCCATTACGTTTGTAACCACTAATCTCACTACATAGCAATCCCTTACTTTTTTTCATTCCATTACGACATGGAATCATATTTTGCCATATTTCATTTATTGCATTCATCTCCTCCTAGGTGAAGCGGAAAAAAAAGGAGTCGGGTTTATAGGAGGGACTGGATTGGAAAAAAAGGAGCAATTCTAGTTGTAAGATTTCTAATGAAACCTTCGCTGGAATTCCCAAAGGCGAATGTTCGAGGAAGACATACTGCCCGCTTGAACGTTACTGCACGACTCAAACCACTAACTACTACCTAGCCAGTGTCTGTTCAAGTAGTTCAAAGTAAGATATTCAAGGTATTTGTGAAATTTAAAGTAGTTTTCACTTTTCCCCAGTAATGTCTGGGCTTAGGTCAATTTGAATTTTGACACAACAAAAAAAATTTTGGCCTTTACTCGTATTGTTTTCCTTTTGTCTGGTTTAGCTGAACGGGTGTAAAATATAATCCAACAAAAAAAGCTAAATAAAAACGTTTACATTTTTCTTTTATGTTTTGCATTGCTAACGTAGTGTTTTGTATGCATGAATCAAAATTGGAATGGAATAAATAATTACAATAGAATGAAAAATGTAGTTTGTACATTGGAATGGAATAAATAATTACAATAGAATTAAAAAATGTAGTTTTGTTTTGAATTTTATTAATGAAATGATTTATTCATTGGTTCACTCTATTACGTTTGTAACCACTAATCTCATTACATTGCCATCACTTACTTTTTTTCATTCCATTACGACATGGAATCACATTTTGCCATATTTCATTTATTGCATTCATTTCCTCCTAGGTGAAGCGGAAACAAAGGAGTGGGGTTTATAGGAGGGACTCGATTGGAAAAAAAGAGCAATTCTGGTTGTAAGATATCTAATGAAACCTTCGCTGGAATTCCCAGAGGCGAATGTTCGAGGAAGACGTACTGTCCGCTTGGATGTTACTGCACAACTCAAATCACTAACTACTAACTAGCCAATGACTCATTCAATTACAATATTCATTCCATTACATCGTCGATTATATTATTTTATCAATCCATTACGTAAGTATTTCTTTTTTACAAGTTCACAGTTACTTAATCATTTATTAACTCTTATGACCACTTTTTTCCCCTATCTTTCAACTATTTACATCTTCTTGTGTCTAAACATCTTCGTGCTTATGTGGTCCAAAACAGAAGCTTATTCTCGTGCTTATTTCGTGCTTAATTTGTCCAAACACAAGGTTTTAAGGTTCTAAAAGTCCAGATGTGTGCTACGGTCCACAACAGATTATTTCGAGCTTATTTTGTGCTTATTCTGCTTTAAAAACGTAAAAGTGTATGGTCTACATTTCCTAAAATGTACTAACTTATGACCATAGATTGCCCCTCCAACTACAAGGGTATAACTTCTCGGTATCGTTTCCACGCCCCACCATTTCCTGTCCATAGTAGTTTCACGCAGCTACATCTAATGATGTCTTTGTCTTCTAATTTCGGTTGTGTTAATTACATGCCAATTTGAAATATCCGTTCAATGACTACTTTCCGTTATGTAAGACTAACTAGCTTCTCAATGTAAGATAACACAAATTACTTTACATAATACTCCGTATTAAACATGTATCATTTTGGTGTTGATCATGTTGTTTGTACATAACGAACAAAGTTGTTTGGTTGGTCAAATTGATGACTAGAGGTCACATCAAAGGGAACACAAAATGACCCTTTATTCTATTTTACCCCTCGCTTTTCTTCATCTTTTGGATTTATGTCTAGTGTTTAGAATTTATCGATGTTGACAATAAATGGAGACAAAGGAACACATAAATCCCTTTGGTCATATGTGTGATGCTTTTCTTTTGTACTATTTCTTCATTTAACTTGATGTAGTTTTGAACTCATAGCAAGTTCAAACACGTTGTGGGCTCAGGGTTGTTTAATGAACGACAATTGTTATCAACCTTGATACTAGTAATTGTTTTGATACAACACCTAAGCCTATTTGAATAAGATGAATAAAGTTTAAATTTAAATCATTAGCATACCAAATTGTAATATATGAAACCAACCCTGAAAGTGCCCGAATCTTTGACCTTTTAACGAGCAACAAACTACCATGCATGGCCCTATTAAACAACGCGAGAAAGTCGATTTCAACCAACGTGATCAATAACCTCATAAGGCGATTTTTTGGGTTAGAAATACCTGAAGAGTCTCTAAATTTAATAGGAGTATCACTTAACATAAAAGCATTTCATAATTTACTTAGTCCCAATTTGTGTGTCGAGATCATTTTATGTTTAGGAATTGGGAGGTAATATGTACACATATATTTCTACTTCATACACATAAAATTTGCTTGTATGATCCTAATGGTCCCACACTCCTCCCACTATATTTTATGTGTATGAAGTAAATACATATGTGCACATATCACCACCCTTTATGTTTGTCTATATTATTACGTGAAATATCGGTTTGTGCTTATAAGCATGTAAATTAACAGTGAACCTCACTTACATCTAATGATAATTGTAATTAAACAAGTACATAAAGTTAAAAGCTAATCTTTACAATTGAAAAAAGATATCGAATCATTTGTTTAGAAATAAAAGTTGAAATGGAGTGGTAGGGTGTTGGGAACAAAAGAATTTGGATATAAAGAAGACTGCTTTATTCACATGAGAATGACAAAATTGTAGAAAAAAGATAATGAAAATAAACCTTAGTGTTCGCGTAATCAAATGCGCCGTAAAATGATTACGGTGTTAGAAGTTGTTCACTCTTTGGCCTTCTTATTCATTTCTACTTTTCCACTTTCGTTCATATCTACTTTCACATCTTAAAGTTTAAACCACATACGTGTCTCACAAATCATTCATTTCTACTTCGCATGTTAAAGTTTAAAACACATTGGTCTCTCACAAATCATTAAGGTGAGTATGGGTAGGTTAAACCAAAAAAAACAAGTTTGTTTAATCCAAAACTAGCAGGGTACCCGCGGCCAATCAAAAATTCCGGCGAACAATTTTTCGTGTTATCATTTTTCGTTATAATAACTTTACAGATAGCGAGATTTTTATGTTGGATAACTTTATGTAAAAGCAACATATAAAAATAGCATCAATATGCTTATGAGCATACATTATGTATCATTTTTTAAAATCGTATATCATATAAATTTTAATATCCAATAATTTCAATCGTAAAAGTATCATATACTTTCTACGGCATGGTCCTTTTTGGAAACTATAATCATATGTGTATCATTTAATTTGAAGGGAAAAGTGAACAAGAAGAAACCATCAATTTTGTTAATTTTCTCTTTTGGTGTAAATGAAACTTTGAATTCACCTATAGTCACGGGATTGTGTATGGAAACAAAATAAATACTAATATTCTTTTTCCGATAATAGTCTACATTTATGGTTCAAAAGAAACGCTCCATGAAATCATCCCATCATTTGACACTAAAGAAAAGACCAAACACATATTACAACTCTTCCTCCACCATTTTTTGAAAATCACTATACAAATAAACAATCTTAGGCCTCAAAGCATGAGAAAAGACGGTACGAACATGTCTACAAAGAAAACAACGCTAATCATGTCTCCACCGTCCCTCCAGCCACTACCACAACCTATGCCGCCTTTATCTACCCTCAACAACCATAACCAGATTCCATATCATGATCTCCCTTGAGCTTCTTCTTACATCTTCCGGCCACACACCTACACGATGCCAAAACTTTTCACCATCTCAATGTATTTATCATGATTCATTATCCCTCTTGAATATTCATACATAGCCTATAATATAAGTTCTTAATGCTGGATTTATTGTATTGCTGGAAGGAAAAAGAGGCTCGACAAAAATATTGTACATGGAGGGTTTGGGCAAAAGATTTCATTGTGCTTTACATACTTGTGCTTTGTGTTTTATGACTTGTATTAATTGGTGATGGGGTGTATTAATTGTATGTATGTAAGAAATATTGTTGACTTTAAAATCATTGTGCTTTACATGCTTGTGCTTTGTGTTTGATGACTTGTATTTACTTAAAATCTATATAAGGAAATCTTAAAAATTAAATAGAAGAGATGGTCTAATATATATCATAAGTAGTATAAATGAAAACGTTTTGGTTACGGTTTTGTTAATTAATTCAATTTTGTTCGACAATAGGCCATCCGTTTCGGTTATTGACTAAATATTGAGCTTGGATTCAACAACACATTTCTATTTTTATTACTCCTTATTAATTTCATATTCCTGAAACTACATTTCAAACCCTTGTTTTGAATGTATGAATTACTCATACTCATAAGTCACTAGCCTATAAACCCGTGATAAATCACGGGTAGCAAATATAAATTCAAAGAACAACCAGTTTAGCATTTGAATGTAAATAGGTAAGAAATAGTGTTGTAAAGTAACATATGCGTAACTAATACAATTTTAAATAACAAAAAGTTTAACTTTTGAACGTTATTAGGTAATAAATAGTGTTAGAAAATTGAATAATTAAAAAACCTAATTTTATATAGTAACAACATATTTACAAATGTGTAACTAACACCATATATAAAATTCATCGATCTTTGCAATAAACAGAAAAAAGAATCGAACATAATTTATAAATTAAATGTAGCAATCGGTAACATAAGCAATTTGGATACAATGCTAAATTGAAGACCTTAAAAAAGATCAAAGTTGTTGTAGCTGCCTTCATATGGATCAAAATAACTTGGCAAAGCAATATTTTCAGAGGGAGAATTTTCATGGAACACTAAGCGATTTAGTAACATAACAATTGAACATATTTAAAGCTCCAATGAACATATAATAACCATGCTATAATAAAAAAGCAAATGCAGGTTTTCCATCCCAAATAGTAAAACAATGATGATTAATGAGGTGGCTTGAAATGGAAATACAGAGTAGTCCCAATATCTATGGTAAGCAAGTGAAACAACAAAGATTAGTACTCGGAAATAACTTCATTTGCCAATTGCCATGACTTAAAAAATATTTAATATTTTTTTAACAACACACTTGTAGAGAAGAATATCTAAATACAACACCTATTAACAACACCTATTCATACCTCTTCCATCACAAATTTTGAATTGCTTGATTACTTAACAATATATCTAAATGTTCCTACTTGCTATAAAAGTTGATTAATCGCCGATTAGGTGCTACAAGGTCACCGACCTTGCTGATTTATGTAACTGGGTCAAACAAATAGGTCAACCGTGGTCAACGGCGATCAACGGCGGTCAATGGTGGTCAAACTTACCGAAAACCTATAAATCTTGCCGGAAGTACCCAAAACTCACTGTAAAACTTATTTTGATCACTTATAGTAACTGTTTAAGTCTATTACAAGTTGTTTTTTAGAAAATACTTTGCCGGAAATACGTAAAACTCACCAGAAATACACAAAATTGCCGGAAATAACTAAAATTGTCAGTAATGCCAATCCGATTAATCACCGATTAATCCCGCCTATACCGATTACAAGCTACAAGGTGGTCGACCGCCCGACTACCTATTCGCGATTTTTGCAACGTTGCTTGTAGCATTAGCATGTAACTTTTAATGAAACCATTTGCATTTGAAGAAATGAAAATGAAGTATCTGCACTCGCTTTTATAGGAAGAAAACATATTTTTGTACCTAATTAGTTTAATCAAAACATCTGAGTTCATGGTGAGTCTAATCATCCTACATCTTCATCGAAATCCATAGCTCTATCAAATAATCGCCAAAATCATCCTCTTTCTATCTAAAAAAAACACCAATCATAAAGAGGCTAAACATATAAATATTATGCCAAAATGCTATTCATTTTGCCGCATTGAATACAAATCGAATGTATGTGTGTACAAATGTTATAGCACAAACTTCTACACTTGGTTATAGTAAGCATGTAAAATCATTAAGTTTAAGAAACCAAACCCTTCATGATTCAAAAAGAGTTTTTGAAAAAAAAATTAAGAAATCTCATCGAACACCTTTCATGCACTCCTTAAATGACATAATCCTCATAGAAGAATTCAAACTATCAACATGGCATCAATTATTTAAAATAAACTTTATGGATCCGTCGTTAGAAACAACAAAGAAATTGCACCAATTATTGCTTCAAAAAAGAAAAGAAAAAACAATTAAGCCAAAAAAGATATGGCTGTTACACAAATGAACAAAACCAAACCTGATACATCTAAAAATAATCTTCAACCAGATAAATATTCCAAAACCTTCAATTTAATCTGTCAAAATTTAAGAATATTTAACAAAAGAAAAACAAAAGAGCTAAACACTAGTAACTTGGACGTGATATAAAAAACAGAAAAAAGAGAATGTCTACAAAGATAACAGATTAATAGATTGCTGATATTTTTGACTTTTGAATAGAGGGTTTCAATAAATTAAAAGCTTAAGTCACGGGAGAAATTGACACTCCTTTAGTATTTACCAAAGATAAGTGGCTTTGTTGAAATTGAAACAGTGAATAGAGGCTGACATGTCTTTATTGACATAGCATTTATGATGTGGCAGTGTGTCCTAGGTGGATTAAATGACATGGCAAGGTTTAAAAAAAAACCTTCTTTTATTATATATATAGATATAGATAATTTGACATCATTTCTAACGGCAAGGATGCATGCATGCATATCGCATATCATACTCTACGGACGCCATTTTTTCGCAATTAAATTTGGAGCCATGATGCCACAACCACAATGAAGTTCATGTTATAATGCCATGACGCACTATTAAACAAAGTCCTAGGGACAATTGCCTAGGAAATCCGCTGATAAAGGTCTCGAGTGACGATTTTCCGGCGGAAAAATTCCTTAACAAAAATCATGCTCGGAAATGCTTAGTGACGAAGTTTTTCTGACGGATTTTATATTTTTCCGGCAGACATTTTGTAGTGATGGTAACACATGGATCATGCATGCATAACCGGTATCGATGCATGATCCATGTGTTAATTAAAGTTATCTATGGATGATCCATGTCCTTAAGCAATTAACTTAAGCAGTTTTCAGTTAATGTTAATATAAAGTTATTGATGGATAATCAATGTGAGGCTTTGGTCCAAAGTGTACAAGTATATACGTACCAAAACATATGCCACCAAATATAAATGAAACTCTAATAACTTTGATACCAAAAATCTCATCCCCAACATCTTTAAATGACCTACGCCCCATCAGTCTATGCAATGTGATTTACAAAATCATCTCCAAAGTCCTCGTCAACAGGATTAAACTAGTAATTCCAAAGCTGATTGATGAAAAACAGTCTGCTTTCGTTACAGGGCGTATGATTACTGATAATGCTATAGTTGCTTTTGAGGTCTTTCATTGGCTTAAGAACAAAAGAAGTGGTCGGAAAGGCGCAATGGCTCTTAAAGTTGACATGAGTAAATCTTATGATCGTGTGGAGTGGTCGTTTATTATATAAGTTCTTCAAAGATTTTGGTTCCCACAAAACTTTATCGATCTTGTTATGGCATGAGTGCGTCAGTTTCCTTTTCATTTAATATTAATGGGCAAATTTCAGGACATGTTGTTCCCACTCAAGGACTCCGTCAAGGGGATCCTATATCGCCCTACTTGTTTATCATGTGTGCGGAAGTGTTGTCAGCAATGATTAGGAAAGATATTTCTACACGTCACATTCATGGAGTTAAAATTAGTCGTAGTGCGCCTGAAGTCAGCCACTTATTTTTTGCGGATGATAGTATTTTCTTCACCAGGGCGTCGGTGGATGAATGCACACAATTGAAGAATATATTAGGAAAGTACTGCATCTATTCAGGTTAGACTATAAATTTCAAGAAATCTGAGGTTTTCTTTAGCCCAAATGTTGAAGCACACTTTCGAGATGTTATTGTGACTGAACTGGAGGTCCGCCAAGCATCAAATCAAACAAAGTATTTAGGACTCCCTTCTATTATTGGAAGAAAGAAAAAAGACGTGTTTCAAACTGTTCTAGACAAGGTACGAAAGAAGATCGCCGGCTGGAAAGAGAGAAATTTGTCAATAGGGGGTAAAGAGGTTCTTCTAAAATCCGTTGCTCAAGCAATGCCGATGTATGTTATGAATCTTTTTCTGTTACCAGATGTGCTAATAAACGAGCTACATCGTGCTTTCAATCACTTTTGGTGGGGACATGGAAACAAGGAAAATCCTATACGATGGGCTTCATGGGAGTCTATGTGCATCTCTAAAGATCATGGCGGTCTGGGCTTTCGTCATATGAATGGTTTTAACAAGGCTCTCCTCGCAAAGCAATGCTAGAGACTAATCACAATGGAAGGGTCACTATCAGCTAGAATTCTTAAGGCAAGGTATTATCCAAAGGGTAATTTCTTAGATGCAAGGATTGGTTATAAACCGAGTTTTATATGGCGGAGTTTATGTTCAGCACGAGACATTATATGGAAAGGGCAAAGATGGAACATTGGCAATGGTATGAAAGTTAGAATTTGGGAAGACCATTGGTTAGCGGGTTACAGGACATTTCCTAACCACACTCAAAATTCAGAATATAAGGTTGTTAATGATCTTTTGGATAGTACTACACAAGGGTGGAATTATACACTCCTGTTACAACTATTTCCCCGCCAAATTGCAACCATGATTTCATGTGTACACATCAATCCTGCGGAGTGTGACTTCCGTTTCTGGGATGCTTCCACAAATGGAGAGTTTACTTGCAAATCTGCTTATTGGATTGCAACTCAAAGTATAGATTGGCTCCAAGAATCACAGCACGAACGAAAATACTTGAAGGTCGTTTGGTTGGCAAATATTCCTGGTAAGGTAAACATTTTTGTATGGAGAGCTTGTATGAATCTGTTGCCCACCATAAGCAATCTTGTCACAAGAGAGTTAGTACCAAACTCCTTTAATTGTGTTCATTGCTCAACCCCTATGGAAGACGTTAAACATGCATTGTTTCTTTGTGATTGGGCTCGAGATATATGGGCCAACATAGAGGTAAGCAATCTTACTAATCAGGTAGCAGATATATCCATTGAAGAAATGCTCGGTGGTACAAAAGAGAATAAAAGTGGTAAGTTTGAGCTGATGTTAATGCTAATGTGGCGGATATGGTGTGCAAGAAACTCCAAAGCTCATGGACAAGGAGATCTAGAAAAGGATAAAGTGAAAGAATCAGCTTATGGGATGTTGCAAGAACTTTCCCGATTCAACAGACCGACTGAAGCATTTACAGCTCCTCATCATCCAGCATCGCGAGCTTGGTCTGCCCCACCTTACGGAGTGATAAAAGTCAACTGTGACGCTGGAGTTCTAGGAACTAATGGTGCATCGGGCCTTGGCTTTATCATGAGATGCCACAACGGTTTAGTTTTGGTAGCAGGAAGCAGACGACTAGCATTCGCAAAGTCCGTTGTTGAAGCCGAGGCGAAAGCGATTCTTTGGGCTATTCAAGTGGCTCAAGCCAAAGGTTTTGCAAGAGTTGTTTTGGAAACAGACGCAAGTATACTTGTCGACGCTTTCAAACACAACAAAGTGTCGCATCACATCAGATCTTTATTCCTCCATATTCGACGTCTATGCCTCCTATTCGATTCGTGTACTTGGTCTTTTGTGCGACGTGATGGGAATAAAATCGCTCATGAGCTGGCTAGAATGGCGTTAACTGATAATGTAGATGACATGTATAATGGATATGTGCCATTTTCAATTGAGGCACTTGTACAAGATGATTTAAATTCATTAGATGTCTAATGAAATATCTATACAAAATTGCTCAAAAGCACCTAATGGGTGATACTAGTAATACCCTTTTCACTTTTATTACAAGTAATACCTTTCGGTACCCAATTTATTTATAAGAAAAGACAGTTTTTTATATTTTTCTTTCGTATCTTTTGACTTTTACTATTTTTGACTTAACAAATTTAAAATTTATGTTCCGCATTTTTTTTGGCAGTTTTACTCACTCTATCAACAAGACAAGATTATTTTTTATTGTTTTCTGCTCCGTATATATTTTTTGTATTACTACTTTTGACTTATCAAAATATATATTTTCTATTCCTTTTTTATTTTTTATTTTGTAGTTTTATAATATAAACAAAATTTTTAAAAAATATTAATAATTTTTTTTTTCGGAGCGTATCACTTGCAATTTAAGGAGGTACCAAGTACGAAGTAAAAATAATAAGAGTACCAAAAGCATTGTTTACATGTACTTTGTCTGAAAGTTTTGTCTTCATTACAGTCTGCAAACTACTGAGTATACACTTCTCTGGACAACGGTTCAAAGAATAGCGCATTTGTTTTTACTGATGGAGTGATTAGTGGAGTTGTACGTATGCCTTGTTGTACACCATGAGGGTAAAAACATCAAGTGTAAACAATTAGGCTAAGCACTAACGTGACCTAATTTGCATCATCATTCCGGCAGCCACCTCAGCATTCTCTCTCTTAAACCCATTTTCACCTCTCTCCTCACTAACGTGACCCATGGGGCAACGTTCGAAAATTGAAGATTTCACAAGTAATAAATTCGGTCGAGTATACAACCGATTTGGTTTTCGTTGCCGGCGACCGATTTAGCCACTAAGGCCACGACCGATTTCCAATTCGGTCGAGCAAAGCCCACGACCGATTTAAACCGCCCCTTAGTGGGCAGCCTTAAATTCGACCAATGTACACAAAACTCAAACAATAAGACAAGTAACTTTTACGCTTAACTCGCTACAAAGTACAAATACATAGGAGTATATTTTTTGGTTATATAGATCATTTATACTCTGTTTTCGAGTTTTAATTTAGAGAGAAAAGAAGAGAAGTGAAGAGGAAAAAAAAAAAAAAAANCTTAAAAAAATGATATCTCATATCAAGTTTGCTGGAATATATATAATACATATCTGAAGTTGTTGAATGTGTTTGGTTATGGCTTCAATGTTTTACTGGAGGCTTTTCTTTTGTATAGATAGGATTTTATGATAATTGGTGTGGTGTGCAAATTCGTAACTTTGGAGTTTCGGTTATCTTGTTTTATTTTTTGATTGCCTGAATGTTGCATATGTTGGCAATTTGGCTACTTGGAATTTCATCGGTGCATCTGTTCATTGCCTGAATTTCACAAGTATGTTTTATTTCTTGCTCTCAAAATCTGCTTGATGGCTGCAAGCCTGCAGGAGGGCCTTCATGCGTATTTGCTTTATGCCATGGTCTGTTTTGTTTTTGCACTTTAAATCCTAGTGTTACTTTTTCATTCATGCTGTAAATCACCAAGTTGTATAAAAGTTATTCATGCGTACAAAAGCTACTTTGCATTCCAAGTCAAACAAAAATAGCTCAAAACCTGATGCTTTGTCGCAATTCATTGTTATTGATAAGTTATTCTAAATATTCATTATGGTACACAGGGTTGAGGTCTCCCTGCAAATCTACACTTTTGATCCAAGTTATTCTAAATATTGTAATCCTATAAATAGATCAGAATTGCTACATCAAAATGTTAAAACGAAAGCTAATTTGGGTGCGTTTGGTATGCATTCTGGAATCGCTATATGTATAGGTTTGATAATATCATGAAATGGATATAGTATAGGTTTGATAATATCATGAAATGGATATAAATTTGATGATTTAATAATTTTGATTTCAAGTGTTCGGTTTCTTTAAGTTGGGTATGGGTATATGGAGTAAGACATATTATGGTATGACACTACTCTTGCATTTGATACCAATATATGTCAACCAAACATCAACAATGATACACTTTCCATTCCTTTATTCCGATTCCCGTCTACCAAACACACCCTAAATATCAGAGCTATTGAAATAAAAGAAACAGGAAATAGCCAAGAAAGAGCAAGCAAATAGGAATAACAACATTCACTCCATGGATGCTTTATAATAATTAGATAAGTTTATCATCTCAAGTATTAAAACCCATCATGGGTTTAAACATCTGCCCCGGAACCACTAGTTGGTTCTACAGTTGGCTCAACAACGTAGAAAAAGAAAGACATCGATACCCTCTGGTCATGTTATACTGATTTAAGAATCAAAACTTTGGAGAACACATGGTCGTGTTCAGTCACCACACATCATGTGACTTAAGTAGATGGCGGGATCTGCCATTTGTGTGGGACCGGACCAAAGTCATAGATGACTTCTCTGTGACAAGACCACACCAGTTTTATAGCTTCAGGTGTTCCTATTCCCGCTCCCCTTGGATCTCCTTCACGACTTCTTCACGACTTCACAACTTCACGACTTCTTCACTACTTCACAACTTCTTCTATACTCCACTACTTATTCACACACCTACATCTTCACAACTAAATGACTTCTCCACACTACTACTTCTTCCCACTACTTCTTACTCACTCATTGACTCACTACTAAGTAAGATCATCTTGATCTACTTATTACATATACATACATAACTCAAAACTTCACATCAACACTAACTAGACTCTAATATATCTTTGGCTTTATGATAGGGAGGATTCTTCTCTTGCACTTTGAGTGGTGAAGGATTAGATCACTTGAAAACAAAGACTTATAATCTTATGATCAAAGGATTTAGAAAGATGTTTGGAAAGGATTGAGACTGAAATTTTTTGTGCAAAAGGTTGGGAAAAATTGCAGAAATGAACCAGTATTTATAGGGAATCATTTCTGACAAGAGGAGCGTGCCGGCCCCCTTAAATAGGTGCCGGCCCCCTTAAAATTAAGGGGGCCGCCTAGACGAAAACGGCAGTTTTCTTGTCTTTTTCTGGGGAAGGTTTATCTAGTGAAATTTTAACTGTTTTTGATTAAAAATTTGAATTCATATATTTATTTTGAATTAAACATTTTCCTTTAATTACCAAATGTGTTTATATAATATGTTTATAACATTTTGTAACATTTTCTTTTAATTAAAACAGTTTCCTTTAATTACCAAAAGTGTTTTTCTAAAATATATAAAATGTTTATAACATTTTATAAAATTTGTAATGTCTAAATAAAAATCCTTTTGATCATAAAATGTATTAGACATTTGTTTATACATACCTTAAGTGATTGTTGAAGCATACTCGAGACGTTGAGATGTCGAGAGACGTTGACGTATGGATGCATAGATGATTTGTGATCACAAGTAACTTAAACACTTTACGTTATGTGTTGTAACTTACATCTTTGTCATCATCAAAACATGAAGAGGATATTTAGATTAAATATCGTAATATTTATGCCAACACAAACCACTCTCAATCCGTGCAATCAAGGCTTCCTAACTTAACCGAAAACCCGTGTTTTTCTTCTTGAAACCGATAAAGTTTTTCCACGTTAGTATAAGTAAGTTCTTTTTCTTCTTTTTCCCATGAGTCGGTGAACATGAATGATTCGGGGTCCATTTGAAAAATGTGGAATGAGAAACATTTTATTTGAGTTATGTAGATATTAAGAAAGATAATGTTTGAAATTGTGAATAAAATAATAAGTTATTGGGTTAGTTATAGGTAAATAAAATGTTAATGTTTTTATTTTTACAAATATCACAAAATGGGATTTTATTTTATTTTTATTTTTTTTTGGGGGGCGGGGAGGAGGAAGGGGTTTGGAAATGAAGAAAAAGGTGCAAAGAGTTAGGTGGTGGCCACCACTGAACCCTCGCCAAAACAACCCAACCGCACGTGGTGGGTGCCTTGTTTGTTACGAGAACCACATGTGATGGTTGGCACCACCAGGTGATGCACTACCTCCATAATGGTCGGCCTAAGTTACAAGTTTGTAAGCATAAGGAAAGCATCATAAATGAAGTATTTGTTGTATAGCATTTTCATAAATGAAGTATTTGTTGTATAGCATTTGAGTAAGCTGGTTATTTTTTTATAGATTAATTAGTGGGCACTAGTTTGTTCAACATGATCATTTCAAGGTGCAATTTCATGGGTGATGGGTTTTCTTTTCACAAAATCAGAATGTAGAGGAAGACAATTGACATTTGACTTACAATAAGGAATTAAAATAACGTAGTAGTAAGTATGGGTTCAAGTAAACATAGTACGGTATTAAGTATGCAAACATTTGTATTTTTAACCAATTCATGACTGTAGTTTTGTTCTTGAGGACCAACATAATTAGTTTTAAATTCTAACTCATCTATATGCTTGTATTGTAAATGTACTATAACTCTAAGCAAGGGTTAACTGATATAAAATGATCCAAAACTTAAAACTCCAAAAAATCTTTTTTCCACGCACTAAAAACTTACAATTGAATTAAACCATTCGGTCCAAATAACCATATCTTGGCCTTAATGCAACCACTTATGACTTATACTCCAACAAGATTCGTATTCATAAAGTTTATTAAACCTCAGCCCCATGATAAATCAAACACCATCTTAATGGAGCTAGGACTATAATTTCATGTTTCATCAAAGAAGCAAAGAGTTGAGACAACATAATTTCCACCTGTCACGGGTGTACCGGGCCCCGTATACTGCCTATGTAGCCCTCTAGCCCGACATATGACGTGTACATATTGACCATAACTAAAACTAAAAGGACTCACACTCACACTAACACTTAACACCTACAAATATCAATCGATACATTGTGTTCTCATCACTCACAACTCAAACGTGAAACACATATTTTGAACTACTTCAAACGTTTCTTAATTCTTCTTGTGTGAAAATAATATGATGCAATATTTACCAAGTCATGGCTATGAGTTTGCTAATTGTGCAAGTATTATAAGAAATTTAGTATATGATCATGGAGCGAAAGATTTGTCAAATGACACGGAGGCAAATGTAGCGGCAGAGGCAGAGGCGAAAGCGGCAGCTGCTTGTAATCGACATAGCGAAGCTGAAAGGAGACGTCGAAAGCGAATAAACGGCCACCTTGCCACCCTCCGGAGCATACTCCCCACTACCGTTAAGGTGCGTACTATATATACACTTCTACACTTGAACATATTCATTTAGTACATATATGCTCCCTTCGTCTCAAATTTAATGTGCACTTTCAGTTCTAAATTAAAAGAGTGAAAGCAATACATTTTAATAAGGTTTAATTTGAGAAGAAGATTATTATTATTATTATTTTACTTAGTAATTAGGTTTCAAATATGAAATTTTCCTAGTATAAGAATTAAGCTCAATGCATTCAACTTGTATATGGGAAACGTAACTTTTGTCTTGTCATGATTTTGGTTGCTTTATGGATCATTTACTAAGCAATATTGTTTTTGTTGCAATTCATTAAGCAATATTCGATATTCTCTAATGCATATTTGATTAAAAGTTAATTGGTTTGATCTCAAATGTCGTGTTGATTGTAATAAGCTATTCTTTTCTAACAGACAGACAAAGCATCATTGTTGGCGGAAGTAGTGAGACAGGTGAAGGAGTTAAAGAAAATGGCCGCGGAAATAGAATCCGCGGCTATTGATCAAGGTGATGACATTATACGAAACAACGAGTACTATATGATTCCAACTGAAAAGGACGAGCTCGAGTTGACATATGTTGGAGAAGATTCTAGTACCAAAAAGATTATGATAAAGGCACGATTGTGCTGCGATGATAGGGCCGAACTGATAGCTGAACTAACGAGGGCGTTGAGTTTAGTACATGCAAAATTGGTGCGGGCGGAGATAGGGACATTGGGCGGGAGAATCAAATGTTTGTTGTGGGTTCAAGTCTCAACGGTAACTATAGACCAAGGCATACATGAGCTACAACGATCTTTAAAGGTGGTTATGGATCGCGCAACGTTATTGGATATGCCACGAAACAAGAGACCACGTAGTTTCTCGGACTCTGTCGAATTTTAGTGCTAAACTTAATTTTTGACCGGCATAAAAGATTATGTCGCACGGGTACAAATGTTATAGTAGTTGTGCTTTTTTAAGGGTTTTGTTTGTGTATGTTAGAGATTGTTGAAAATAATTAGAGTTTTATGGTTGAGTTTCGAACATATGCTTGTCAAATGTAACTGAAGTATTTTTCATTTAAAATAATTTTTTACTTCATATAGAGCAATAAATCGATAATACAAGTCATAGGATTCACACTTTGCCGGTTTGCCTTCTGGAAAGAAAACAATTTTTCTTTTTACTACTTTTTGAATAAATGAGATATTATACACCTTTACACTACCAAATAAAAGGTTTGTCGTTAATATACCACTTCTATGTTAGTTTAATTGCTCAAATTTTTTATAAGTAACTTGATTATCTTTGGTCCACTACTTTACTTTGTACATAAGAAACCTTTTTCCAGTAGTAAGAATATTTAGGTGTAGCTAATCATCATTCTCCTTCCCACCAGACGG
>LBNU01038458.1:31864-44419 GCA_014162995.1 Artemisia annua | reverse complement strand
AACTACCCAACTTGAGGGGGAGTATAAAGGCAGAGGGACTTAGTTGTAACATTCAGATAATCAAAGGACCTATCTTGTACATATAGCTAGGCAGTTTAGTATTGGAGGGAAAGTTAGTTATCTACTTTCCCTTTCCTTCACTATAAATACTGTAACAAATTCATTTCAATGTAACAAATCAGTTTCACTTTTCTCTCACTTTCTTCTTGTTATTCTCTCTTGTTTTGGTCACCATGTGTAAACTTCACATAACTAAAATCCTTACGGTTAGGGAAGCATTTGCATGTTCGAGGGAGGAAGACATCGCAACTCACAAGTCACAAGAAGTTGCTTTTGCTCTTTTATTCATGATGTAAAACCAAGGCAATTAGACACCCACGACGTGTACCAACAATTCGAGATTGTTCCTAAGGAAATAATTTGTAATGGCATGGTACCGGTAGCTTGTATGCCTAATCTTGTTGGTAAGGATGGCCATCCTCCGGATTTCTAAGTAGTAGTGGTTGGAAGATTTATACTCAACACCAAATAACTACAAGTTAAGTGAAGCAAACAGAATCAATGTTTCTTCGTTCACGTCTCCCACATCTTAATTTCAAACCCTTGACCCAAACTTCTAAGAGCATCAAGTCTTTAGACTTTATGCGTTTAACACAATCAATTTTTCAATAACTTTTATTTCTTAAAAGGTCATCTTCACAAACCTTCTCCAATATATGAACAAAAACTTTCCAAAAATTTTATAAACATTATGTACAAGTCTTCTTTATGGTCATCTTAAAACATGATACACAAACCACTATTTTCTTCATATTGAAGAATGTAGCATCAAAACTCATATCCAATCATGCTCCAAATTTGGAGAATATTTTGGAACATTGCTCAAAATCTTTCACATTTGGAGGATCACTATTTATCTTCCAAAACTTTTACTATTACTTTTTAAGATCTTTTGATTTCTTATTGGACCATTAGTTGATAATTTGCAATTAATAAAATATAAATATGTTTGAAGTTGAAGTTTGAAGGACATATATGGTTGAAGATGAATTGTTTTTGGAGTATGCATGTAACTAAAAGATGTTCTTTCATCCTTCAAATTTGATGATTTATGGAGTACATGGTTTAAGATAGCCTAATAAGAATGGCTTGCGTCACTTGTTATCAAATGTTTGGTCTTTACCAAGCTATCATTCTAAAAGTCATTAGCAAAGCTTTAAAAGTCATTAGCAAAGCTTTTATCACAGTAGGTTTAGTCCTTCACATGACTTATTTAAATAGCGAAAAGTCTTTGGTAAAACATGCATTGCAGTTTCTCTATGAACGGGTTGGCAAGTGGTATTGTCCCTTTGCATCCATTTATATCATAAAACTAAACAACAACGATGAAGATAAAATCTTACAATAGATAAAAATGCTCTTGTTTGACACATAAAACAACTCATGGATAATCAATATATGGTAGTTATTTGACATATTTTATTTGTATTTAAAAAATTTGTTCATTTTACTTTAGTTCATTAATGAAACTACAATTCAAAAGACAAAGAAGATTTATTATAATTAATAATTATAATATTGTCCTATGGAAGGCTTCTATGAAAGTACCTGCAGATCTAAACCAGATAATCATTGATGCACTACAACGACAAGTCATCAGTTTGACTTACCAAGACAGAATTAAATTACGTGTGTAACTTCTCCGATCCACGCTAATCACTTAAATTAATCTAAAACTTTCTATTATAAATGCAATCATACTAACAAAACTATAATCAAAACCATAAGCTAAAACAAAATCTTTATCAAGCTAATATGTACGTGACACGGTCTTTTTCTCACTACAAGAGCTTTCCTGAAGCTCTTTATTCGCCTCCTGAGGGTCCAAACTCGGGCTACTTGGTGATCCAGGACGAAGAGTCTGAAACATACTCGTGNTTTTTTTTCCGTTAGGATTTAACGCGACAGAGAGTTTGGTTTCGACTGTGCTTGGAGTGACTTGGCGTTTCTTTAACTACAGTTTCCAACTCCAATTATACGCGACCTCTTCCTAATTTAATTAAAGGTGCTAAAATTTGGTAGGTGAAGGCCTTTGTTATAGCCGTAATAATAAATATTTTAATTGTTTTGTGGCGCAATTACATTTACTAGGTGCTTTTCCATATATGATATCTTTCTATATGGTTTAATAGTTTTAGCATATAACTTAAACCAGAACTTTCTTATGGTTGGTTTGTTTTTTATTGGAGATTCCTTTAGGGCAAAGTTAGAATTGTAAATTGGTTCCTAAGATTTATAATTTTTCGTTCATTACCAAGTTGTTTCGGTGTTCTCTCCGGTCATTCGAGTTTTGGTTTAGAAAGTTTTATTTAGTAAACTTTAGCATCTATTATTTGGCTAGCTTACCTGCCTTATATGTCAATATATTTATGCCTTCATTTCTGTTCTTTTTTTAATTTTTTATGCAACCAAGTGTTATGTTTCTTAAGCCAATTAGGTAGCTGTCTTATTGGCGTTTTGTGCTGTACAATATAAGGCAATCAGACTGGCAATTAGTTGGGCGCGCGGTTGGAGCAAAAAGATTCTATCCTAACGAGTTCTAACAGAATTCGTTTATTATGTGTTTGTTATTTAGTGTTTTAATTTTTGTAATATATTCGCAGAATATATTGGATATTTACATAATGTGGAAAAAGTGCAGCAATATGGGAGTGCAACTACCAACAAAGTTAAAGTGCGCAATATTGCAATTCAAAACCTCAAGTAAGTAGCTATTTTGTTACAGCTACCGATAAAGTTACTTCATGGGTACCCGTAATAAAATGTGTATTTTTCAGCAACAGTATTGTTACCTTCACACTCTGGAATGAAAGAGCAGACTTTTTTGAGGAATCCGAATACATGCAGATGCGGCAGTCTGTGATCAGTTAGCTCATGTTATCTAAAAAGATATACAGGTGGTTGTAACAAATGGCTGTAAATACTGTCTCTTCTTCATGCTCATTTAAACATCCATTTCTTGATGTGCAGGCCAGATACAGCTGTCTGCAACTCCAGCAACATTTTATTATTTCAATCCGCATGTTCCTGAAACCGCTAACCTGCTTGTTGCGTATGAAAAAAAAACTAAATTCAGTCTCTTTTTGGAATTTTTGGTACCAACTACAATGACCTTTGGCATATGGAAACAGATATAATGAGGCTCCTATAAGACCACCTTCACTGGACGTGCAGACAGAAAGGCTAACAGATTGGGAACAAGAAAGGTCAAGAAATCGTATTCCCTTGAGCACACTTTTGCAAATAGATCCAAATACTCAACAGGTACAACCGCAATTCTGATTATTGAGGGTTAAAGGTGTTAGTAGTAGAAAATGTGTTATTGAGTGGGAAAATTAAGAAGTGTGTTGTATCATAAACCACACTGCTTTTTCAAATTAAACAAATTTTTTTACAAAGGTAAAATAGATAAATAAAACGAAAAGATTATTTACAACACATAGCACAAGTGGATGAGACTACTAGGGGGTATTTGGATTAGCTTGTGGGTTTTTTATGAAAGTGCTGCAAATTGGGTTCTAATTGGTTGTGAAGAGGTTTTCTGCATACGGGGGCGTAAGAGGAGGCTGTGGTGGAGGGAAAGAGTGAAGATGAGATGGGATCATTATTTTTGCAACACTGCCGCACAGTTGGCGAGGGGTGTGTTTAGCGGCTCTGTTCAATGGATAGTTTCAGTGTGTTGTTAATGGTGGTGTAGGATGCAGCTGTTGAGGCGAAGGAAGCGAGTGGGAAGAAGCATTAGAGAATCTGCAATTCCATTATGTGTGCCTCTGATGTAACTGATACTACTCTTTTGTTTGAAAACCGAGTTTTTTTCATAGATAACTGAGTTTTATGCATGTACTTGATGTTGTGTTGTTTTTATTATTTTTTGGCTACTACAATACCGAGATCGTAAAAATAATTTGCAAAAAAAAGCCCCGCCGCAACGCGGCGGGCATTAGATTCCTTGTTATCTATATATACTAATTTGCTTGATGTCCATTTAAATATATTTCTTTTTGGGCTTTATCTGTGGGCTGCTTTTAGTCCATTTACTCCATACATGGCCTGCTGCGTATTTTGCAGATTTTATATCTCTATTTTTTATAATTGTTCTAGATAACAGATAAGTATCACCGCTTATGTCTCACATATTCATAATTTTCCGATCATTATCTTGAGCCTCTTTACGTTATAGCAGGTTCTACCACCTTCAATTTGTAGATAAGCTTCAGTAGCTTCTCCGCCTCTGTTCGCCGGCATCGATATCCTCAACCTAAAGCACAATTGTTGTTGGTGTGTCTGTGTTTCTGCAAAACCTAAACCAAAAAGAAAAAAAAAATAAATAAAAAATCCAGATTCATCCACAGAAAACATCAATCAAAAGGGGTCATCAAGAAAATGATTTTGAAAACAATACCTCTTCCAAAGGTACAATCTTTTCTTTATTTTAATTCTATTGATGTTTTATTTTATTTTTTTTATTTTTTTTTTCTTTCTTTCTTTTTTATTTTTTTTAATAAATTGATTAGATTATTTGTTTTTTTAGAAACACTTCTGGAAGTGGCTGTGGGATTTGCTTATTGAAAAGGATGTAAGCCCCAAAATATGTTTAATATTTGGGGAAACGATTCATATAGCTGTAGGTAATTGCTCGCGCTGTTTTGCTAGAGTTTTGTTGTTGTCAAATGAACTGACCCCTGGGTATAATGTTGAGCAGGTTGAAATCGCTACACGTTACATACCATCCCTGCTCTTATAAGTGGTATCAATGGTGAGTCAACTTTGTTTTATCTTTGAATTTTGTATCTGAGCTTATAGGTAGAACCGTACGACTTTCTCTACAAACAATTATGTTGTAATGTTGTATTATTAATTTATTATGGTTAATGTCATTATGTTAGAATTTACTTTTTCCTGTGATGAATAAAAAATGAAGAAATGCTTGACATAGTTTATTGTTGCTGGCAGTCAAAATTGGTGTTCTTATGGATGTTAATTGTGCTTCAGAAACTGTGGTTGGAAAATATGTGAATTTTCTTGGAAAGCATTCATCAAAGGATGTAAGGGACATTGCAGGAAGCCTGACGGTTAGTTTTTTTTCCTGCTAATCACGGTTCTTCTTTGAGTGCATGCTAATTAATTTATCTTGGAATTCTAGGTGCTTATGTTTTGGCTTTTGGGACAGTTGCAAACAGATCTTGGTTGCTTAGACATGAAGCTACTGAGCTTCTGGATTCTATATCAGGTTTTACTATTATTGCTTTTAATAAACTTTGAACCTTCTGCTATATAAGAATGATGTGATATTGTAGCAGACTTTTATTGATCGTGTATGAAAGTTGGATTTCCTTGATGCTACAAATATATGTAACTAGCACCAGTATTCCCTTTTTTTGGAAGATAACTAAATTCTAAGTTTAGATTTTTATTTTTACTAATTTCTAAAAGTTATATAGTAGTAAATATTTTGTGATTACCTACTATCTATTTTAGCTATGTGCACTTCTGTTATGAACACACTTTAACGGTGTTTTTTCGTTTTCTTATTGTAGCAATGCAATAATAGACTTGCTTCCTATAGACAACTTGGGGCCATGGCAGAGGGTCTGAATGATGTACAGAAGTTCGGAGAGTTTGCTCATAAAATCTCAAAGGGGTACAGTAGAAAAAGGTTCAATTAGATTTGGTTTCATTATGTTTTGATTAAAGTTGGTTTTCTGAGGTTATAGCTATTAATTTTCTTTCTTCTTAATTGTACATTGTAGCTGACGGGTGACATGAGTACTATTAGTGCATCTACGTTTTGGTACGCACCAGGTTTTGATGCAACAAGGTGATCCTGTTAGCCATATCTGTTCTACCTTATATGGACTTCCATTTTTTTTTTATCTTTTTGCTTCACCATCATAGTGTTGTTCGATACCAAGTCGGGTCATTTTTCACTCATTTTGTGTGTTTCCACACCAATAGCAGGAAAAATATGTGGAATATCGCCCCGAGGAACATAATATAGGCTAATCGAAGGTTACTCCAAACACCACCTAAGTTATCATCTTCTTTCATAAAAAATGAATCTATCACCTGGATTATCTGGAATGGATTAATTCAGATTTCAAGTACACGTAAATTCGGTTTCACATATAATTTTTGGATTTCAACAAGGTAAACGACGATTCTTATGGACTAATTTCGTATTACAACCGTGTAGGAAAAAGTGCTGAGGAGAAAAATGTGAACCAAGTAGTCGAACAGAAGAAAGGTCATAGTCGATAAGAAAGGAAAAGCAGGGTATATATAGTGATAATTTTCAAAGATAAAATGCAGGTACTGAAAATTAGTTAGAGGTGTTTGGGATTGTGTTTTGGAGTAGAGACGCGTTTGAAAGGAATCTGCGTTCTTCTGATTAAATATGATTTTGAGAACAGCGTTTTGCAAATTAAACAATGTTTTTACTAACACAATTTTTAACACTTAGAGGTGTTGGGGATTGCGCTTTAGAGTAGAAAAGCGTAATAAGTAGACTACAGTGTCGGGTACATTAGTTAATAAGCGTGGTTAACACTTAGAGGTGTTGGGGATTGCGCTTTAGAGTAGAAAAGCGTAATAAGTAGACTACAGTGTAGGTATGAATATTATAAAAGTGGCATGTAAACAAGTGTATAAACTTAGAAGTAAGTGCAACATGGGCTGCAATTCCGAAGTATACCAGATATATGAGGTGTTTGGGTTGCGTTCGTTGGAATTTTAGAATTATAAAATGTAGCACAGGCATCATAGCACTTCTTTTGGACGATTAACTAACGTCAACCGTCATTTACAGGGGGTTTTTATGCCGTGTCGTTGCAGGTGATCGGAATCGGTGTTTTGTCCCAATCTTTACTGTTTGCAATTGTGGAAGTGGATGATAAAGTTGACGCCTCCGCATGCAATGGTTATGAGACAAGGTATGCACTTCACCCCACACACGCACACACATACAAATACACTGAAGACTGACATACACATTATGGTATATGGAGCAACGATAAATTAGTTTTTGGATCTACTTATGTCATGTTTACCTTAAATCTACTTTTAAAAACTATAAGGGTAAAAACTCATTTTTATCCTAAAATAAGGAAATTATTGAAAACTGCTTATTTGACTATAAAGTAAGCTGATGAGCACAAGCACTTTTGTCTTAACCAAACACTCTAAACTGTTGACAGACTTACAAATAAGCATATAAGTATACTCACAGTAAACGTGACAGAAGTTGATCCAAATTAGCATATAAGGTGAATAAATAAACCATTTTAAATATGTCTTTATTGGCAAGGTCAAAAGTTATAGAATTTTAATAACTTAGTTTTGTCACAGTAACAATCACTAACAGCGAAAGAAACCGTGTTATTGCATTGTACTTTGAAGGTTTAAAATCGGTCTGTGAGGAAAATGGGGTATAAATGACGGGAAATTTTTCCTTAACCAGGCCAACAACTCTTTTGGGTAGCTGTATCACAGGTAGCAAATATAGGAGTGCATATGCTAATACGAAAAAGAAAGGTTAGAATTTATGTTTTTGCTCCTTTTGTTATAAATGAGAGAGGCTGAATGTTCGTACTTCGGTTGGTGTCTTTCTAAGATATTAATGAAGATAAATTAAATAGTCCATGAGCTACATTGTTGCCATAAAATCTCAATTCAATTTCATTTTTACAGTTGCATCTACTTCATATTTGCAATAGCTTAATTTCAATCTCTAAGATACAAGCTTCACTGTCATATTATTGGTCACTAACTATGCTATGGTATTGTTGTGTCTTTGATTTGCAGGAACATACTTATAGAAAAACAACGGCCCCACAAAAAAGAGTGTATAGCACAAGTGAAGGACATTGGCATATGTTGTGTTATAGGTTCGTATTCATCTTTGTATTGCAGTAAGATCATGTAAATGCACGAGATCTAAATCTTTTGTCCAAAAGTGCTTCTGTATGACAATGTTTTTACAAATGGTAGATTGATATACCTATTTTTATGTGTACAGATTGCATTTTGATTAGTTACTTTTCAGAGATTGTTAATCCGTTTATGGATAAACGGCGCACGATCTAAATCAGAATTAACGCCAAAAAGACCCGCCGCAACGCGGCGGGCATCAAAATCTTGTTTGGTATTAATTTGGTACATTCTTAGCATAATGGTGAGGCGTGCGAGGAAATTACAAAATCAATATCAATAGCAAGGCTGTACGTACGCATGCATGTACAAAATATGTTCATAATAAAATAAGGTTATCATAACTAATTTTGGAGTTGAAATTCATCAGTTGCACCACACAATGCTCCACTTTCTGAGTAATTTTCACATTACCTATTACATCATATCCTAAGTACCGTAAAATCGATTAAATAGGAGGATATCGTGTTGCTCAACACCATAAGTGCATAACCAAACATAACTGTGACGACCACTACTTTGCCCCAGATTAAAATAACATGTACTTATAAATACTCTAAACATATCATTTTAAACAATTCTGGAGTTGAATGATATTTAAAAAAGTCCAAAATATAAGTAAACAAGCAACCTTACATCCTTCCATGAAACCACATAGAAATTCATATCTGTATGACTTTATATCAAGCTATTAAGTATCAACACATGTAACACCTGATGCAGATATATTCCATAATCTATAGTTTAACAAATGAAAAATATCAGCAGTGTGACCTAGTAAAATTAGAATGACAAAAGTAAATCAAATCACTTGTTTAACTTACCCATCTTGATAGCTTGACTATCCAATATTTCTAGTATATATATAATCACATCAACAAAGCCTTATTAAATACCACTGCACAACCTAAAGTTTAAGTTAAGACATGTATGTGACACAGTCTCTTTCTCACTATAAGAGCAATCCCGAATCTCTTTATACGCCTCCTGAGGGTCCAAACTCGTATTACTTGGTAATCAAAGATAAAGAGTCTGAAACATATTGTGGTTTGGATGTAAGCTTTTCCGCCTATGTAACGGGTTGAGATATGGGATTCACCCATATCCTTTGTACTTAAATGTTTTTTGGAGTACTATATTTTCCGGGTCTTTTGACATTTTACCCAAAAAAACATACTGTGGTTTGGGCTATGGAAGAATAAGTATCTTGCAGGTTTACCATTTCCTCAAAACAAAACATTGACCACACAATATTGTATTCACCACCAATATGTTTGTTACAATAGAGTTGTCTTTATTTTTGTCCTTAATGAACCCTTGTCTTCAAACTGATCCACAAACTGATACCATGCCATAAGACCCAAAGGATCGCATAAAGGGTATGTGTATTAATTCGTTATAATTTGGAGGGAATAGTAATACCTCTTACGATTCCCTAAATCAAAATCCTTTTAATTCTTAATCTTCTTCGCTTAGTGGGTCGGTTAATTATTAAATTGATTCCTTGTTACTAGTGGGACGGTGATACCTATATTCGCTTTTGGTGTTTTATTAGATTTAGTTATATATGATTGCATGGTCTACTACTTCTATTACTAATATCTAACCTGTTCACAGGGCGCTTCCCAACATTTGATGATTGAAATATTTGATGATTGAAATATATGATTGTAGTGTGACATTTCTTAGGCAGTGTTTGGGTAAAAATGAATGTAAGAAAACGTGGTAAAATAACAACAAAGTAACTGATAAACAAAGACTTTATTGATACTAATAATTGTGTTGATATGTTCTCTGCAAGAGAACATATTTATACATGTTCAAGGGTTACAAACTTTCCCTCAAACGACACAACCTTACACTCAACAGTTATTTCCAAAAGTGGCAACGTTTGGACAATAACTGTTTTACCTATAATAACTGTCAAATGGTTTTGGCGCCAATTTTGACCCATCTATTTGTTTACAATTCGACCCATAAGTACTTAATAAACTATAGTCTTAAATATACTATATACTATACATGTTAAATGAAATCCTAATTTTAATTTACATCATTACAAGTTCTACATCTCCTCCCTAATAATTTAAATCAAAATTCTTTTGACTGTTTGCTTCCTTTCTTCACACAATAACTTCAAAGTCACTGCTCCTTTCTTCACTGCTTGTACCTTCATTATTCTGTCTTGCATTTCCATCATCATTAACACCAAGTCGATCCATATCTTGTCTCTGATATCCAGTTCCATCCAAGCCTTGTGGGTTTCTCTGTTGTGAAGTCCAACTGCTTTCCCCTTCTTCATATTCTGGCTTGTAGCACCATGGAACCACAGCAGTATCATGGTATACCAGGACTAGATCAATGAATTTCTTGAAGCATACCTTGACTGCTTCCCCATCCTCAGTTGTTAATCCCTGCAATTGTGCAACTTTGCCCCACTTGCCACTTAATGTGACAGAGACATATCCTCCAAGACTTTGTACCACTTTTGCGGTGCAAGTAAATTTATTTTAAAACATCCTATACTTGGTGGTATCATATCTAAATGATCATAATTTAAATATACCAAGTAAAACCCTTTTAACATGTCTATAAACTTCTCACTAAACACATCCCAATTTCTATACACTATATCATCTTTCTTAATCAAATTTATAAAAGAAAGAAACCTGTTGAAAGAGTTTACTTTCAATGCATATAGTGTTCCATTCCAACTGATGAAATCTGTATCAATATAATCATGTGAGTCATCTCTGTTTGGATCTAAATCTTCCAGGCCTTTGACTAAGGAGCATTCTTCTTTTGGATCTAATGATTCATAATAATCATCTAGATACTTGTTGTGGTCTGCAATTATGTGTTTTGGCCCCCAAATCAGATCCAAATTCTCACTTTCCATTGCCTCCTTTTTTCCTGTCATGGCCTCCTCATACATATACTTGATCTTACATATGTTGTTATCTATCTTAACTAAGTACCCCTGCTCTTCCAACAAATCATAACTCAAGATGTTTAGTGATACCTCTGGTGTATACTGAACATTTGAGATTATGATTTCCCCATCATCTGTGTTTACTGCAACATCTCCTATCCCATATGAAAAAATAAATTTCTTCTCTGTCTCCTCCTTTCCAATCATCTTAAACTTGTAATTGATTTGCTTGAAAAATTTCCTTTTTGGGCAGAAATGGAATTTGTATTGGTTGCTTATGTACCATACTTCATCCCATGTCTTCAAGTTTGATCCTGACAACATGTAGTCTCCATTTATGTGCACAGTCTCTGGGTATCTAACTTCTTCTTCAAGAATTTGTGATGTAGTAACAAATTCTTGGTTTGACTCTGCCACTGCAATCTTTTTCCTACTCTCACATGCCCAAAAGGCATGTCCCTTTTCTCTGCATATAAAGCATTTGGACCTCTTGTCTCTCTTTGATCTCACCCTCTCTTCCTTCTGTGTATTTTTTGACTTGGCATCATTATATGCCTGGTTCTCCAATACTTTCTTGGCTAACATTTCTTTCCCCTTGGGAGAAATGCTCTTTCTTCTTGTACTCCATTGATGAATACGTTTGGGTGTTTCCCTAAGCAAGTATTTTCCTGAGTGGAACCCTCTACCGATCTGTGTTGTTGGCAATTCCCATGATCTAGAGCCTTGGCTCTGATACCATTTGTTCACAGGGCGTTTGCCAACATTTGATGATTGAAATATATGATTGTAGTGTGACATTTCTTAGGCAGTGTTTGGGTAAAAATGAATGTAAGAAAACGTGGTAAAATAACAACAAAGTAACTGATAAACAAAGGCTTTATTGATACTAATAATTGTGTTGATATGTTCTCTGCAAGAGAACATATTTATACATGTTCAAGGGTTACAAACTTTCCCTCAAACGACACAACCTTACACTAGACAGTTATTTCCAAAAGTGGCAACGTTTGGACAATAACTGTTTTACCTATAATAACTGTCAAATGGTTTTGGCGCCAATTTTGACCCATCCATTTGTTTACAATTCGACCCATAAGTACTTAATAAACTATAGTCTTAAATATACTATATACTATACATGTTAAATGAAATCCTAATTTTGATTTACATCATTACAAGTTCTACATAACCAATCGTAGGGCCTACTGTTCCATTTATTATTCCTAGTGTAAATCAAATTTGCATGCTGCGATTGTATGATGGGTTAGGCTAAGGTCTTCATGCACTTAAAACCCTAACTTGTGTTAGGGTTTTTGTTATTCTTTTTGTCTCTATACTTGCTACTGCTGTTTGTAGGTTATTTGTTTTACGTGCTAGTTGTCGTGTGTACGTGGTGAGTGTTTGTGGGTGTAGAGAGATGGAACACGTTTTGTAACACCCCCAACTCAAATATGGCAGCTATCGTGCTGGGGGTATTACGCAAATAGAAACCAAGCACATTTATAGCTAACGACCACGACTCGGGACGTTTATAAATGTGACCAAACACATCATTCGAATTACAAATCGTTTAGAGTACAAGTACTCTTAAGTCAAAGTAGCAGCGGAAAAAGTAAATAGAGTTTGCAGCGGAAAAT
>LBNU01038458.1:13735-29436 GCA_014162995.1 Artemisia annua | reverse complement strand
AATAGAATACTTGGACTTATGAGACTCAAGCAAAATCAAATCTCTTAGTCCTCCAAACAAAGGCACCCAACTTCTTCCCTTGTAACACAAAGTTCCATCCGATCGCTTCTCTAATTTCTCCTTCTCGATCATTCCATCAAGTTTCTCTCCCTTGAGATCTCCTTGTCTCACAACTTCCAATAAAATCAAGCATAAACTTCAGAGTTTTTCTCAAACTCAAAATAAATCAAATAATTTGGCAAATGAAACAAATTCGAGTTTCCTAGGTTGTGCTGAGTAAATTAAGGAATAAATTCTTGTTCCTAATATATCTCACGCTTCTTAAATCCAATTTAACATGCATTAAGGTTTTAAAAGTGGTTCAGGCACGAAAATAGAAGTTTGGCTAGAAATGGGTTTTAGGAAAAGTACCAGGTGTTACACGTTTGTAATACTTCGAGTGATGGCAAGGATGGTCCTAGTACCAGTGATACGAATGTGTTTAAAACGGGGGCTCAATCAGGTTCTTCTCCCGTATCTTTTGTGGATATAAGGATAAAACTCCCAAGAAGACCGTTAAGATTTAGGAGATGCGAAACAAAAATTTTGTGGCTGGTGCTAATGTCACAATCCATTTGGAAGCTGTCAATGAGGTACGCTCTAGATTCGCTAATACGTTGTATGGTTATTTCATTGGTAAGAGGCTCACTTTCCCGGCAGTTGAAAATTACATTAGAAATACTTGGGAAAAGTTTGGTTTACAAAGGGTTATGCTTAATAATAGTTTTTTCCTTTTCCAATTTGAAACCAAAGAGGGTATGGGAAGGGTGTTGGAAGAAGGTCCATGGTTGATACGATTGGTTCCTATCTTTTTGATTATTGGGACTCCGAACACTAAACTTACAAAAGATGATATAACTTTAGCTCATGTTTGGGTTAAAACTTCATAATATTCCGGTTGTTGCGTATTCTGAGGTTGGTCTTAGTTTGATTACAAAGCAAATTGGTCGTCCTATCATGTTTGATTCCTAAACGAGTATGATGTGCCTAAGTCATGGGTCGTAATTCCTATACTAGGGCCCTTGCGGAAATATCGTCAAAGGAAGCCTTACTTGACTCTCTTGTGGTTGCTATTCCTTGCCTTAATGGGTCAGGTCATTCATTGGAAAAAATTGATATTGAATATGAGTTAAAGCCGCCAAGATGTGAGACATGTAAAGTATTTGATCACAATGATGATGGATGTGACAATCCGCAAAAATTCTCGACAAGTTCCATTCGGTTACACGATCATCTACTTTGAGTTTGGTATCATTCGTGAGAAGCTAGGCATATTTATATTCATTTTTATTGGAAATAATATTCCGAGCGCGATGACGTTATTCTCGCGTCTTAAATCCACCGTTTACTAGTCAAAATAAATCCCGGACCTCGTTTTATGAAAGATATTCTAATTTACAAATCTGGTCCTGTAGTAATTTTACCTTGCGCCCCCTTATACTTTTTAAGGATTTTCGTTTTGTTTTACAAAGTTTTAAAATTTGTTATAAAGAATGGCACTTAGGGTTTTCTATCCTCACTTTCACCCTCACACATTTATCTCCTCCCTCTCCTAGGGTTTTCAGCCACCCCTCCTCCCATGGCTACCACCATCTCCTCGGCCACCACCACCACTTCCACCATCAACATAATCGTAAAACCTCTATTATATCACCATCATTTTCAGAGATTCGTGGGGTACGCGCCGTTAAACCCCTATACGCGCCATCACCGCCACTCCCCACCACAAAATACCACCACCCACATCCTTGTCTCTTTATTTTGAACACGGATTTGAGGTGCACGCGCCGTTATCTCACCACTTCCGGTCACGTCGCCACCTCTCCTCACGTTTTTAAATCAAGAACAAAACTAGATCGAAGGTTTCTATGGCGTACTAGGGTTGTTGCGAGTTGTTTTTGGTTCGTTTGGTTCCATGTCGCCACCATAGCCAAATTTACAACAAAAACAATTTATTCATAACAGAACACATCGATTCATAGCCAAATTTACAACATAAACGATTTAGGAATCTGTACCTAACAGAAACATTTATCAACAGAAACGATTGAATTGAAGAAGCGGAAGGAGTGTTTAAATTGAACGATTTTGGAAGGATTGTTTGAATTTATTTGTTTTATAATTGTTTAATTTGTTACTAGATGGAAGTGGGTTGATTAAATTGAAGGAGTCGTGGTTTTGGGGAAAATAATATTGGTGATTGAATGGACGTTTATAAAATAAACTAGAGAAAAAGAATTGCTATTTGTGTTTTGCTTATATAAAAATAACACTTCTTATATAAGCGGAGAGTTGTTATTTATAACATCGCACATGTATAGTGACGATTAGTGACCACTTTTGAGCTCGGTCACTAACTGTTTACGGATGACCAAATATTCGTGCCCACGTATTATATGGTCATATATATTGCCTAAATAATGACAAAAAAAAGTCGACATTAAATTCTGGTAGTACATTTTAATTTTTCTCAATAAAGAGGAGATGGGTAGTAAACTAAAATAACACCTTAAGTTTCAAGTTCGACCAAAAAGTTTGGAAGGAAAAAGCTTTTAAAAGATATTTTGTAGTAGTAAAAACCTTTTACGGAAAGTTCTAATAAAAGAGGTTATATTATCAAATTTTATAAATAAGTATCTGGTTATAAAAATAACTTATAGTATTTATTTTAATTACGCCTCTCCTAATTGCTATCATATACGTACTCTAGTCGGTTACAAGATTGCATGCAACAACTTCTATATAAACTTCAGCTTCAATTCGTTCGATCATTATCACACCAAAAAAAATTAAACCTTTATAATTTCGACTTCAATCATGGAATGCAGACATTTAGAGCTATCACTCATCTCCGCGGAGGGTCTCAAGAAATCAGATAAAGTTTACGCTGTTGCTTACATCTCAGAAACATCTGGCAGATTTCGAACACCAGAAGACAAAACAGGAGGTTCAGAACCCACATGGAACCATCCCATGCATTTCACAATAAAAGAAGCCCTAGGAAAACAAAACCGCCTGACGCTTGTTGTTAAGATTAAGGGGGCCGGGATGTTTTTCGATAAGAATCTAGGCGAAGTCCGTGTGCCGATCAAAGAGCTAGTGGAAGGCATCAAAGATGAAGGGGATGAAGAGAAGAAGTATGTTAGTTATGAAGTGTTAAGGAAGTCCAAGAAACCAGGAGGGTTTCTCAAGTTTTCGTATAGATTTGGTCCAAAGTTTTTAAAGCCGGCTTATCGTGAAGTTACGGCATATACTGATAGTTATGGGTTTGGAACTGGTTTTGTTGTTGGAATGGTTGTGGGTGATCACATTGCATCGTCGGGTACTACTCATCAAGGTCATCATAGTGGTCGTAGAGGCGGTGGTGGTCATCATCATGGTGGTGGTCATTATCATAGTGTTGGTCATCATGGCGGTGTTGGTGGAATGGTTGTGGGTGACATTGCGTCGTCGGGTGCTACTCATCATGGTCATCATAGTGGTCGTGGTGGTCATTATGATAGTGGTGGTCATCATGGTGGTCATCATCATGGCGGTGTTGGTGGAGTGGTTGTGGGTGACATTGCGTCGTCGTCGGGTGCTACTCATCATGGTCATCATAGTGGCCGTGGAGGCGGTGGTGGTCATCATGGAAGCGGTGATGGTGGTCATTATGGTGGTGGTCATCATCATGGTGGTGGTCATCATGGTGGTCATCATCATGGAGGTGTTGGTGGAATGGTTGCGGGTGACGTTGCGTCGTCGGTAGCTACTCATCATGGTCATCATAGTGGTAGTGGAGGCGGTGGTGGTCATCATGGAAGCGGTGGTGGTGGTCAATATGATGGCGGTGCTCATCATCATGGTGGTGGTCATTATGATAGTGGTGGTGGTGGTCATGATGGTGGTCATCATAATGGCAGTGGTGGTGGATATGGTGGTGGTGATGGTGGCGGTGGTGGTGATGGTGGTTGTGGTGATGGTGGTGGTGGAGGATGTGGTGGTGGTGACAATTAAGCTTTTAAAATTTTAAAACTTGAAACTATTGTTGCTGATGTTAACAGATTTTAGGAGTTTGTTACGTTTATTGATTATTCTTATTTTCTATAAGACTCTGAACGTATTCGTGTCCTTGTAAATGCATTGTTACCAAATAATTAATATATGTAGTTCAGGAGACGAAAAAGATCATCGTTACAATTCTTCGTATTAAACACATGTATGAATAGATACATACTTTTCTCTAGCGTCAAGGAACTCGAGCTACTTTTCCTATATATGTAAGAATTAATATAATGTCACTCCAAAGTTTCTAGGTTTTGGATGAGTATTGGCCGTTTTAGGTGATATAAAAGCCCAAAATCTAGAAACTGTACCATATAGTGTTTTTATGATTGTGCTTTGCTTTGTTTACTTATCTCCCAAGCTCTATTCCATGTTCATAAAGCTTATATATAAGAGCTTATATTATGTCTTGTAGGGCCCTCTTGACCCAAAAATTTGTCCATTAACAAGTATATGCATGTGTACACATATTTTTCATGAAGAAAGACAATAAGTATTTAGATGATAAAATATCTTAAATAAGTAATATTTTGAACGTTTAGACAACTAATTATATTAAATTTTATAAACAGTGACAGTTTATAAATAACATTTTTTCTTGAAATGTCTCATTATGTAATTTCATCTGGCGCTCTAAAAAATTTCAAAAATTCAAGGACGGCATGTCTTGTTTGGAGTCAATCTTGGGTTGACTGTCATGTTCTAACTTAACTACATGTGTATATGTGTATTACTTTAATTTGATTGCTCTTCTCCCTGGGCTTTTGGAGGTGGCTTTGTTAATATTCTCTTATATGTTCCCAATTATCTGAAATTTTTGCTAAGTTTGGAGTCCTCCACCTATACTTTCTCCTCAACATATCCTTGATCACGTCGCCAAACACTCTATTTACATTCTACCTGACTTCGCCAAGAACCGGTAAAATTGCAATTGCTTGTATTATGTTTCTCAGTTATTTCTGACTTTGTGTGCTCAGATTTTGTTTGATCATTGCATATGAACTATGTAGTATATGTTTTACGCACAGTTAAATGCTTTACCTTATTGTACCGAAATCTTTTTTCTATGTTCACTGCATAATATATGAAGACAGGTTCACCTTATTCTCCCAGATTTTTATATCTAATCATCTAGATTTTATTCCAACTTTAATGTATGTTAAGAGGACCCATTTTGACCAGAACATAATATATGAAGACAGGTTTTTGTATAAGTATTAAGAGATCAATCCCTATGACATAAGTTTTTCTAGCTTTTTTCTCATACTTATACTTGCATGCTAAAATGTTTTTACAAAATGTGAATGAACTGTATACGTTTGTTACAATATCACAAGGAAATTATATCCAATTTCAAATACATAATATGGGTTGGCGGTGGATTAAACTACACGTTAAAGATGATTGTTATGGCTTATTTCGATTTTATTTCGATTTTTTAAAGATGATTGATATGGATTAATCACATATCATATTAAACAATTCTGCAGTTGAATTATATTATAAAAAAAAAAATCCAAAATATAAGTAAACAAGCAACCTTACATCCTTCCATGAAACCACATAGAAATTCATATCTGTATAATCTATTGATTTAACAAATAAAAAAAGTCAACAGTGTGACCTAGTAAAATTAGAATGACGAAAGAAAACCAAATCACTTGTTTAACTTATACATCTTGATAGCTTGACTAACCAATCTTTCTAGTATATATATAATCACATCAACAAAGCCTTATTAGACACCACTGCACACCCTAAAGTTTAAGTTCAGACATGTATGTGACGCGGTCTCTTTCTCACTATAAGAGCAATCCTGAATCTCTTTATACGCCTCCTGAGGGTCCAAACTCGGGTTACTTGGTAATCGAAGATAAAGAGTCTGAAACGTACTCATGGTTTGGGCTATGGAAGAATAAGTATCTTGCAGGGTTACCATTTCCTCAAAACAAAACGTTGACCACACGATATTGTCTTCATCACCAATATGTTTGTTACAATAGAGTTGTCTTCATTCCGGTCCTTAATGAACCTTTGTCTTCCAACCGATACTATGCCATAAAACCAAAAGGATCGCATAAAGGGTATGTGTATTTAGGCATTATAGTTTTCTAGAATTCTTTGTTATTAATATTAATCACTCAACTTTAATTTGTATATTTTTTGCCCTTTTGTTTCATATCTACTTCTTTGTACGGTCCATACCACTTTTTTGTTTGTTACATTGTTAGTGGCTTTGGCTTATATGCTAGTACTAATTTTTTACGTTAAGATGGTGATTGAACCCTACCAAAAGTAGATTAATTACTGATGTCGGATGAACTAACAAAAACGCTTTGCATGCAGGGAAGCAATAGCATGTTCGAAAGAAGAAGACATGACGCCATGTTGTTTTTTCAATTGTGTCCGTAATGTAAAACCAAGGCCATTGGACACAAACGATGTGTACCAACAATTTGAGATAGTTCCCTATGGATCACTTTGTAAATTCAATAGTAACTTTTATGCCAAATCTATTGCGGACGATGGTTATCCTCCATGCCATTTAAGAAGATCAGGTTGGGAAATTTACTCAAAAACACCCAAAAACTACGACTTAAGTGAAGCAAAAGGAACCAACAACATCCTTCGTTCTTGTCTCCCTGATTTCAATTTTCCACCCTCAACCATAACTTCTAATCCTGTTGTTGTTGGCAAGTGGTATTGTCCTTTCATGTTTATCAAAGACGGAAATCTAAGTGACCAAATGAAAAACTCTATGTATTATGAGATGACACTAGAGCAAAAATGGGCACGCATCTTCGAACAAGAGAACCCTAATCCTAAAGAGAATATTGTTTCTGTTAACGCTTCTTTTCGTAGCGAAGCAGTTTTCATCGGTGACACTCAAAAGGAGGCGATATGGGACGAGAACGACGTGGTGGATGGCGCGATATGGTTCAAACATCTCTCAGTTGATAATGAGAAGGAAGAAAGTGTAGGGTTGAGTTTAGAAATTGTTGAACGAATGAAGTGGGAAGAAGAAAAAGTTGGATGGTTCGGTATTGGGGAAAAAAGAATAGAGAAGGTCAAGAGAGAAGAGAAGTATGAAGGAATTGGCACATGGAAGAAATTTGGTTGCTATGTTTTGGTCGAAAGATTTGTGCTCAAAAGAATGGATGGTAGCTTGGTTTTGACTTATGAGTTTGGTCATTCTCACCAAATCAAAACCATCTTCGAATAAGGTTCGGGTTATATTAATCAAGACCACTATAATATCGTGTATTTTGTTTGCAACTTATGTTATGTATCGAAGTTTTCAAATCCATTTATGCTTTTCTTGTGTATAAAATAAAGGTGTGAATAAAATTTTAATAAGTTGTTTTTGTCTAATGTCTATATCAATTAAAATCACTATATTACTACTACTTTTTTCCCTTGAGTTTATCCTTCGTGGAATGTTATTGTTCATGTAAAATCTACTTTGTTTACGAGGTTTCTCGTAAATAGTTTATTAAATTTAGTGTCATCCCCTACTTTGGGTTCATTTGATTAAAGCTATTCACGGTGACAATGGAGATGCTTCTTCTTTTTATAATCATGTCCGTGATCAAGGAGTTTGGGGTAGAATTGTGAGGTCCATTAACTCCATGCATGACAAAGGGCTAGTTCCTCATTCTTTTCTTCAAAGACGTGTAAGTAATGGCAGATCTACCAAATTCTGGCATGAAACATGGATGGGGGATACTCCCCTCAAAAATCAGTTTCCCCACCTTTTTCGCCTAGCTTTGAACAAAGATTGTATGATCCGCGATTGCTGGAATAATGGTTGGGATTTAGCTTGGTCTCGTCCGATTACTAGTGGAACGAACGTTAATCACCTCAGTTCACTCTCTAACATGTTGGCAAGCTGCTCGCTCATTGATTCTGATGATACTTGGACCTGGTCTTTAGGTTCGCCAACTTTTACTGTTAAAAGTACTCGTGACCATATAGACAAATGCACCCTTCCTGATGGAGGTTTTGAAACTAGATGGAATCGTTATCTTCCTAAAAAGATTAATATTTTCATCTGGAGAGCTCTTTGTGATCGTCTTCCAACGAGGTGGAATCTTAGTCGCAAAGGGATCGACATGGACTCTCTTACTTGCCCAATTTGTGACTCCAGTATTGAAACAACAAACCATACTTTATGGTTTTGTTCTCTCGCAACAGCTCTTTGGCAAAAGATTTTTGTTTGGTTGGATATTGTTTCCCCCAGTCCTTCTACCATCAAGGGTTTTTATTCTTGGCTTGAAGGCTTCGAGTTCCGTCCTCTCAGAAATCTATCTTGGAGGTTATTTGCGGAGTTGTTTTATGGTCCCTGTGGAACTACCGCAACGAGTTAATTTTTGGTACCACTCCGCCTAAGCGTAGCATTTTATTTGATAAGATTGTAGATTGTTCTTATAGGTGGTTCTCTTCTAGAAACAAATCGTCTTCCATATCATGGAACAATTGGATCCAAAATCCTTTAATAGTTTCCATTTTGTAATCGTTTTTCTAGCTCCTTGCTAGTTTCTAATAAATTTCCGCTATTCAAAAAAAAAATACACGTCAACATTAGACAAGTGTAGGTTTATGAGTTTATCTGATACCTTGGTACTACTTCTTTCTTCTCAAAGTATAAGTCCACTTTGATATTTTTAACTGGTTTTAAGTTTAATGTCTACTTTCAATAACAATTAATCAAAATGTTTCTAAATGGGTGGGATTAAAGTTTTATTAGTTAACGTTGTAAGAGGCTCACATTTCTTAAACTTTATAAAATTTGAAAATAAACATATAATTTGGAATGAAAGGAGTGTTATACACCGAGACACCAAAAATTTACCTAAATACTCGAGTTGACAAAATCTTTTATAAATCTTGATACGTGATAGATTAGTATAACAATTATAACTTGGTCTTCATTCTTTTAACCTCTTGGTCCACAAAAGACAATTAAAAACTTATTTTTTAACATTAATAAAGATGTCGATCTTTTACACATCACAACCACTCGACTAAGTCACAAAGAGAGACGGAGGGAATGGGGGTTGGAGGGTGCTTGGCCCCTCCAAGTAATCTAATTGCCTTACAACTTTTGTGATATACCTTAAGTCCAAAGCCCAATATAACTACTTGACCCCCCAAGTTTAAGCGGGAAAAAAAATAGACGACTTCAGCACTTGGCACCCTTCAAACTTCAACAGTTCCACGCACAAGGTATTGCAACCGATCTCTTTTCATTCATTCTTCATTTTCTTTTCATATTCTTCAACACTTCTAAGTTTTTTGTCGAAAAACTTTTTTCCGATTTTTTTTCTGAAATATTTTTTTTAGAATTGTTTTTTCGTCACATGTGAAAATGTATAAAAACGGATGAATAAAAGTGGACGAAAACTTAAGAAATCGGACGAAAATGTATAAAAACGGACGAAAACGTATAAAATGGACCAAAACGTAGTAAAACGGACGAAAATGTAAGAAAACGGGCGAAAACATATAAAAACGTAATGGGTNAAAAAAAGGTACTGAAAAGCAAAAAAATTTGTTCGCTACCCAGAAAAACAAATAGTAACAAGTATAATACTTTTTTAAAACATTCGCCCTTTGTTTATGTATTCAATTATCCTTTGGTATATAATTGCTCTAAAACTTAATTTTGTTTTTGGGAATTAGGGATTTGTTTCTGTGCCCTACTTTGATACCCCTTGTTTTTATTGATCTTTTAGAATCTAAAACCTTGAATCTTTTGACCTTAGTTACTAAATTGGTAAACTATAAGGGCCCGTTTGGTTTGTAAAAGGATTCGGAATCGGATTTGGATTCGGTTTAGAATGAAAGAAAATGAGGTAAGAGAAAAAAATGATATTTTATTAAAAATTTTATTTTAATAGTTGATAAATGATTTATTAAAAAGAAAGTGGGGTAGTTTTATTTTTTAATAATTAATTTATGTATAGATTGTGAGTGAGAAGTATTTGTGGGGTCCATTATTTACAAAAGATACCACATTAGACATGAATCAATCTATCATTACTGGACCACTTCGATTTCCAAAAGCTTGAACCAAACATTTAATTTTTGAAATGAAACCATTCCTTGAATCCAAAAGCTATAAACCAAACGGGCCCTAAGTAGTTGAATAACTTGAATTTTATGTGTGTATCTTTTGAGTTTTATACTTGTAAAATTGTAATTGCTAAATTGTTGATGTAATGATGTTTCTTTTAGGTTAAATGATGAGTAAGAAAAGAACAAAAAAAACCGTTGATTATTTTTAAGGCTAATAGTTTGAGAAGGCATTCAATTTGCCTTTTCTTTTGTAGGCACATAACTTTTAATTTTTCTATTAAATTCAAAAACTCTCTTAATCTTTCTATTGTAAGCATCATTACGAAAATTGTCTAATGTAGCATTATTTAATTACATAAAATCCGTTATATTTTTAAATAACCCGTTATAACATATTTTCACTCAAACTAAACCCATTTCTTGAATCAAACATCCATTTTCATATCCCAAACTTATCATTCAAATCTCAAATTCATAACCAAATCTCAATAATATCTTCCAAATTCATAACCAAATCTCAAATTCATAACCGTGGTAACTCAACTGAACTCATTGCAAACTCAACACCCAAAATGTCAACATTTTTAGCACGGTCCCACTTTACCTTGGGTGAAGAAAATCAGACCAACCAAATATTTCCAACCGGCTGTAAATCCGGCCATATATTCGTAGCTTAAATGTTTCACAAAGCCCCATTCTTGATAAATATGCTCACTGAATCTTGACAATGAATGACCGGGCACAAGATACATGTACAAACCCAAACAGAAACCTGCTTGAAGAATAGCTTTGAGTGTCAGCAGAAAAGGTGATGGTGTACTCCAAATTCATAACCAAATTCATCATTTAAATCTCAAATTCATAACCAAATCTCAATAATATCTTCAAAAAATTTAAACCCATGTCCCATAATAAAAACCCACAAAACCCCTTTAACCAATTTCAATACTATCCCCTAATAAAAAAAGAAAAAAAAAGAAAGAAAAAAAACCCCGATTTCTAGTGTTTTAAAACCCTAGTACACCATGTTTACAACTCAACAAAGAGTAACAAGGTCCCCATTAATTATAAAGCAATTGGGATTGGGGTTATGGATTTAATTGACATTAGGGTTTGATTGATGAAAGCAATAAGTAGAAATGTTTTGAGATGTGAATGGTGCAAGATCTAAGGCACCTTTTTCCGTTTACAAATAAAACCGCAAAACAAAGATCAAAGAAAACTATCTGGTGACATCGCGCATTTATTGGTGTTGGATGAATCTGGATGTAGTAGTGATGGTTTATAAATGGTGGTGTTTGGTGGATTGTTTTTTTGAAAGAAAATGGTGAAATGAGGTGGTATAAAGATGAAGTAAAAGGGGTGCTTGATAGTGAATTGTTGTAAAGAAGATGAATAGGGTAAAATTATGAAATTGCCTTCACTTAACAAACCCATAGTTGATTAACTCATGCCACGTCAGGCAATTTCCGTAACAATACCTACAATAGGAAGATTAAGGGAGTTTTTGAATTTAATAGAAAAGTTTAAAGTTTAGTGCCTACATAAGGAAAAAGTGTCAAGTTGAATGTCTTTTCAGACCATTAGCCCTTATTTTTACAAGCCAAAAGTGAATGTTGTTTGAGACCGCGACTCACTACCATATGGTGATAATAATAAAAAAAAAAGATGTTTGCGAGACACAACCAAGTGACCAACAAGATGTTAATGATAATCATGTGAACAAGTCTTCTAGAGTTGAACCTGAAAAAGATGTACATAATTCAACAGGGGATAACTTAGATTCCTTGATTCGAGATCCAGCGCGCAACTTTCGATATTAAGTTATCCAACTTACTACCAAGATAAGATTAGATGAGAATACATCAAACTTGGACCTTATCAACTAAGTAAATCGAAGTATCCTTTAAGTCCTAGTGGTCCCAATGGTCGTTTGTGAAGCTTTCAAGAAGTATGGTTTAAAAGATTCTGATGGTTGAAATATTCGGAGAGAAAGGATGTTGTATATTGTTTACCATGTTATTTTTTCAATAAGAAGCCCGTTGGACGAGTTGGTTCTGAAAGGTTTTGTAACACCCCCAAAATTCGGGTCTAGCGGAAGCATACATGCATTGGGGTGCTACTAAATTGGTATCATAACACAAGGCACAAAGAATGGTTTTTATTTCATTAATATAAAATAAAAGTTGTCATGTAAGACATAACGTTTACATGATATAAAAATAGTGCGGAAATAGGCCCATAAAAGAATTGTAGTAGTAGTCCCAAATGTTCATCAGAGTCGCCTATGACCATGCCATTTGCCAAGCGCCTTCAATTAGTGAGCTAACGCCTTAAACCTGAGAATACACGCTAAAGGTCAGCTTACGCTGGTGAGTCCATAGAGTTTAAGTTACAAAAACAGTTTAGGACCTGAAAAGTTTTAGCGCTATGTGTAACTAGAGTAGGTGTAGACTCACAATCACAATCACAATCTCAATCACAATCTCAATCTCAATCTCAATCAATCAATCGTTTCTCATCTTAGGAAAGATGAATGGTCATAGTGAGCAGGCCTCTCAGCGGTCACTAGTCAGGCTACAGCAAGGAACCACCCAAAACTGCCCCAAATCTAGGCCGCGATAGCGTCTATTCCAAACTAGGGTCAAACGCCCTAGCTCTAGGTCAACGACTACCTCCGTCTACCCTAAAACTAGTCCACACAATAGCAAAACGAAACAGTAGCAGGTCCAAGTAAAACAGTTTGAGCTAGAAAGCTCTCATATAAACAGGCAAGCACATAATGCCTCCAAATACTTAATTCAAATACTTCGATAAATCACTCAATCAATCAATAAATCAATCATTCAATCATTCAACTTAATCAAATCGTTCACGTACTCAAATAAACAATCATTGCATTTAGTAAAGAGCATGTATTCTCCCCCAAAGGTAGTTATGAAAACTTATTTAAAAGAAGGGGGCTATGAACTCACCTTAGCCACAGCAATGCAAAGATCACGACCGACACAACTTGGCATCAAAAGCTAATCGCAACGATATCCAAAAGATGGGCACGACGGCACCAAGTAGTACGAACACGAGAGTACACCCTAATACGCATACGATTATCTCAAAATATAGTTCGTACAATAATAAAGTCTATAAAAGACGACGTGTCATAGTTTTCGTGGATTACTCAAATCATTACTTATAAAAGTTTAGTATCAATGTTTCGTAAGAAAGCTTTATATTTCGTGTGGTGTGGTAAGAAGACATAGACTCAAGATACAACTCACTCCAAAATGATAATTACATCAACGTACAACTCACGCCAAAGAGGAAAAGACATCGACATATAACTTACGTTCAAGAGGAAAACGACATTGTCAAGATCAAGAAATACTAATAAACTCAAGTCATTTAAAGAAATATAGATCATGACGACAATTAACCATTTAATATAAAGTAGATAAATTGGTAGCTTCGGTATTTATCCCATAATCCCAAATGGTTTATATAAAACATACTTGCTTTATAAGGAAGAAATTGTAAGGTTTTCTCCGCCGAGAAGGGAGGTTGTTGATCTAGTGAAGTAACTCTCGAGTTGGGTACTCAGGGCGTGGACGTAGGGCAAGGAAAAGAGTCCTTGTAGCCGAACCACGATAAATACTCGTGTTGTGAACGGTTTGCACTTTCCTTTACTTATTGCGTTACTTTGATGTTTGCATGATGTGATTGTTTGTGTTGTGACTTGTTGATTGTACTTGGGTGATAACATGTTATAAGTTATGTTGGTCATAAACTACAAGTAACATCTTTCATATTAGAACAAGCTAAAATGGACATTTGATACAACAAGTAATAAAGTTTTTTAAACGGTAACGTATTCACCCCCCCTCTACGTTTTCACAAGGCTCACATTTCTTAAACTTTATGAAATTTGAAAATAAACATATAATTTGGAATGGAAGGACTGTTATACACCGAGACACCAAAAATTTACCTAAATACTCGAGTTGACAAAATCTTTTATAAATCTTGATACGTGATAAATTAGTATAACAATTATAACTTGGTCTTCATTCTTTTAACCTCTTGGTCCACAAAAGACAATTAAAAACTTATTTTTTTTAACATTAATAAAGATGTCGATCTTTTACACATCACAACCACTCGACTAAGTCACAAAGAGAGACGGAGGGAATGAGTTGGAGGGTGCTTGGCCCCTCCAAGTAATCTAATTGCCTTACAACTTTTGTGATATAACTTAAATCCAAAGCCCAATATAACTACTTGACCCCCCAAGTTTAACCAGGAAAAAAAATAGACGACTTCAGCACTTGGCACCCTTCAAACTTCAACAGTTCCACGCACAAGGTATTGCAACCGATCTCTTTTCATTCATTCTTCATTTTCTTTTCATATTCTTCAACACTTCTAAGTTTTTTGTCGAAAAACTTTTTTCCGATTTTTTTTCTGAAATATTTTTTTTAGAATTGTTTTTTCGTCACATGTGAAAATGTATAAAAACGGATGAATAAAAGTGGACGAAAACTTAAGAAATCGGACGAAAATGTATAAAAACGGACGAAAACGTATAAAATGGACCAAAACGTAGTAAAACGGACGAAAATGTAAGAAAACGGGCGAAAACATATAAAAACGTAATGGGTCAAAACTATAAGAAGTGGATAAAAAAAAAGTTTAGGGACGATGGATGCAATTTTCGCTAAACCAGAGGTACCATTTACGTAATTTTTTTTACCCTAAGAAGACAGCTGGATGCAGTTTTTGTAAATTCATTGGTCAAAATGGTTTATCAACAAGTTTTCAGTACCCCTCCCCGCCCCACCCACCCCCACCCTCCAAAAAAAAAAAAAAAAAAAAAAAAAAAAAGGTACTGAAAAGCAAAAAAATTTGTTCGCTACAAGAAAAACAAAATAGTAACAAGTATAATACTTTTTTAAAACATTCGCCTTTGTTTATGTATTCAATTATCCCTTGGTAATATAATTGCTCTAAAACTTAATTTTTTTTTGGGAATTAGGGATTTGGTTTCTGTGTCCCTACTTTGATACCCCTTTTTTTATTGATCTTTTTAGAATCTATAAACCTTGAATCTTTTGAACCTTAGTTACTAAATTGGTAAACTATAAGGGCCCGTTTGGTTTGTAAAAGATTCGGAATCGGATTTGAATTCGGTTTAGAATGAAAGAAAATGAGGTAAGAAGAAAAAAATGATATTTTATTAAAATTTTATTTTAATAGTTGATAAATGATTTATTAAAAGAAAGTGGGGTAGTTTTTATTTTTTAATAATTAATTTATGTATAGATTTGTGAGTGAGTAAGTATTTGGTGGGGTCTATTATTTTACAAAAGATACCACATTTAGACTGAATCAATCCTATCATTACTGGACCACCTTCGATTTCCAAAAAGCTTGAACCAAACATTTAATTTTTTGAAATGAAACCATTCCTTGAATCAAAAGCTATACAACCAAACGGGCCCTAAGTAGTTGAGATAACTTTGAATTTATGTGTGTATCTTTTGAAG
>LBNU01038457.1:1729-28454 GCA_014162995.1 Artemisia annua | reverse complement strand
TCTCAGAGGAAAGATAAAGGATTTGGTGAAAAGATGAAACATACACGGTTTTTGGGAAAGCCACGATTTTGGTGTATGCCTGTATTGGGATCCTATTTTTTTGGTTGGAGAATTAAAGTGTCCAATATTGCCTCCTAATTAAATTTTTTTCATTCAAATTAAACTTGGGTATATTTTCAAAAATGCCATTTTGCAAGACATGATGTACATTTGATGCATTATTAAGAGCTAAAAAAGCGGTTCTCGCAGGTTCACGCAATTTATTTGGCTTCTGAAAAGAATCCCACACTTTAATATTATATATATATATATATATATATATATATATATATATAATATATACTATATATATATATATATATATATATATAATATTATAATTTCTTATATAGTATATAGTATTTTAAATCTACACGAGTGTGTAATTGGGAGAGGGGGATAAGGAAAGAGTGGAGAGTGGAGGTTTATGATTATATTGACCGGGGTTATGTAAACATGTGAGGTTCTGAGGTTATATTAAAATAGAGGTAACTATTTATGACTAATGGAAATGGATTTGTGTTAGGGCCCATATGTAAAGATAATTAAAAAGATTAGAGAGTGGGTTTAGTAGGGAATATCTTGGAGTTATGCCATTATGAGATCAGAGTGTCATTTAGTGACCTAGCATTCAAATAAGAGGGAGAGGTCCGCAAGACCAAAGTGTATTTTCCTGAAATATCATTGTATGAAATTAAGCGATATCATTCTAGTCCCCGACCGCAACATATGCAAATACCTTCCATCAAGGACCTATGTCGTTGACAACTTTGAGTTATTATCCTCGTATGTTTAACACACAAAACCCAACCGTCCTTTTGCTTAGGTCATATATTCTTCCTTCAATTTTCACTGATAACTAAGGACCATTTTATATTGCTATTTAAATGCAGATGGACCCAATACATCATAATTAACTCTCCAACTTGAGACCAATCCAAACACATGTGTACCTACAACACATCGATAGAACTTGATCACTTCTTCAAGAAACCAAACAAGTTGCTCCTTGTCACATGAGCCGCAGCTCCAAGGCCCAACTATCTGCCATTCTATTTGCGAAAGTTCAGGGACCAACTCTTTTCCTGGATCGTAGAAAATCTTGAGGCTGCATAACATCAGTTTATAAATTAGACTAAAAAATCATTTGTCTCACCCATCAAAAAGTATACTGTAGTACAACTGAACACTCTTATACCCATTGAAAATTTTAATAAATGTCTGTCACCAGATGACAAAATGAGAGCCCACTGGAAACTAATGGATAAAAGACTGAATAAAAGTTTGCAAATGTGTAGGAGATAGCGGTTAATCATGTTGCCGTCTGCTAAAAAACATTCTATAAGATTGGGCAATATAATAGTGACCGCTAAAGAATACTGAGGAGATTACTATGTATGAAGTTCCTTGCACGTTTGATGAATAGAATTCAATACCATAGGAACAAATTAAGGTCTCTTGCAGATTGTACACAAATTGAGAAAACGAAAAAAAAATATACACGAAATACGAAACCCGGAAAAAACTAGAAAAAGATCGTGTACGTAGAATATGAAAATGTGTGGGCACAATAAGTGAAGAAAAGTACTTGTCGCCGAAAAATTTGATTGATGTGAAAGGACCCATGTCAGTATGGTTGATAATTCCTAAGAAACCTCATAGGGAACGTTTGGTATCGGTCTATTTCTGTCTGGTATTTGGTTCTTAGGTTCTCATATACAAATGTGAAATCAAAGTCGTACTAAGAAACTCAATGAATCACCTTTTTTCATTCTTTACTAGCTCTCCTACTTACTATAGATCCCAAGTCTAACCTCGCTTAACCTCTTTAACTAATTGGAGCCCCTGATAATAGATACTATATCCTTAGCACAATACCTCTAGTGAATTCTTAATTAATAACCCCAAAACATCAAACCCCCGTCTTGATTTATTTCAAGACTCTGCTAAATCTGATGTGTAACTCAATAGCTACGAAACCCACCACCCCACATAAGATTCCCACACAGGATCATGTCATAATCGTACATACAAAAACCCATCCACCACTCCCTCTCTGTCCTTTATCTCTATGTGAGTGCCATAAATGTATATTCCTGTGCTCAATCATCAAGAAGAGAAGTGCAACAACTACAACAAGTTGTTTTCAAGATGCAAATGAAAGGATGCATAGAATGTTTTTGACAACTTCATTCTCACCTCTCGTATCTATGATGATATCTGGATCAATATGGATTCGATATCGGTCATTTGCAAGTCACTCTTTGGTCTAAGATTCGGCGACTTTCACCGCCACAATGACTCTTAACTTTACAACAACATTACTTGACCTCAATTGAGAATCTCAAAATGTCACATTCTCTTAAACACTATTTTATATCGTGCAATCATATATATTCTAGTATTTTTTTATCTTAACCTTCCAACCCAAAATATTAATTAAATTGTATTCTCTCTCTCCCACCCGACAATCTCTTTCACATTCAACACCCCTTCAAAAGCACCCACCATACACTCCCCCAACCCACTAACAACATCATCCCAATCCCCCTAACTCAACCCCCATGCACCAAACACCTGCAATCAAAAACCACAACATCACAATCTTCCCGCAAAACCCAAAAACATCTATACGGCACAGGATGACTCCTCCACAGCAAATCTGAGACGAGGTAGAGATTATTGTCTACAAGCAGAGCTCAACACGGAAACCTCACACGGAAACCACTCAATTCACAGAGAAGACAGCAGCAAGACTCCCAGTTACTTATCCGTAAACAATACAAACATAAACCACTTTTCATAAGTAGACACTATATAAATAGTACCATATGCCATGATACAAGCAATACCAAACCTAGGAGAACAACATCTCACTCATCTGTCATCTTTCTCCATCTTATATTAGACCAAAAATCACCACTATTCTACACACAATATTGCAATCTGATCAACATTTCCCGGCCAAAACACAATATAAAATCCAAACAAACCAACGATTCAACAGCCAACAAAACTAACCAAACAACGACCGATCCAAGCACTCTGCATTTAATTATGAGACATATTATAATAAAGTACTTTTTTAACAAATTCGCATTTTCATTCAACAAAATCTAAAGTTTACTGTACATGCACATCCCTTGACTCATCATGTCTAAAAATAAAACACTATAATACTAAAGATATGTCTATAAGTAAGATTAAAGAATGTTTGAAATCAAATAAAAGAACACCAGAAAATCAAAAAGAAGCAAAAGAAAACAAAATAAAAAAAAAACAAGAGAAAGTAGGCGAGAAAAGATCGAAGGAAAGGAATGAAAAAACAGAACCGACGCGAGCATGGAACATTCGCATAAATCTCTTAGGAGTCCAAATAGAGGAGCCATTAATAGATGATCATCCTTTGGTCGCCTGGTATCCCTTTTGTAATAAGCATTTGAAGCCAAACATTGTAAGAAATTTATCATGTTCCTTCTTGAATTGGCCTAGTTTGGTTATATGCTATCTGTTTGCATATAGTTATTTGTGTTTAATTAAAAGTTATTATACTGTTAGTTAATGAGTTAAATTAAGTGTCATATGGTTTTCATTAAGTAGCTTTGGAAATTCCACGAATATCGCTATTAATAGGAGTGTTTGGACTGGATTAGGAGTAATTCTATGTCTTATGGATCTCAGCTGGTAAAAATTGGTTAGTACTGCACACTTAGGTTATTAGAGGTTTTTTATTTTTTCAAATCAGAATAAAATGATTTGGGAAGGTTATTTTCAGCAAAAAGTCAATATATCACCAACTCTAATGCCCTAACAGTTCACTGTTAAAAAATTTAAGAAGTCAAAAATCATCATGTTTGTAGGACTTGTTAAAATTGCTTAAATTAGTTCACTTAAATAAATACAAGACAATAATCAATAATCTAGGGAAGGATAGAAATTTCACCAAGGTCAAAATAGTCACAACTTTTTCAAAAGTCAAAAGTGCATACTCAGTTTTTGAGCAAAAATTAAACATCCAGGTACATTTGTTGATCGATATAATTTATAAAAATTGGTTGATTTTGGATCATTGTCACCTTGATTCATACATTCTCAAAAGAAATTCTCAATATTGAAAGTGGTTTGCTTAGTGAATTGGGATGGGATTTTAGTTGATACTGTTTGATGGATAATCATCCCCTGCACTCAGTTTTTGCCATTTTCATAAGGTATTAGAATAGAAAGCTCATTAGTTTAATTAGATATTAGGGTTTGTTCTTTGTAGTTTTAATAGATAGCCCCCTAAGGTGACTTTATCTAGGATTGCTTTTATTTAGGACCATATCATAATATCTAGTGTTAAATTAGGAGAGCAAATCTTGTGACCACATTTTGCGACATGAATTAAGATATTCATCAATCATCTGTGACCCAATTAAATTGTCAAATTCTCAAAATTTGACCAAATTTTTAGCTCTTTTGTTTGGTAATTTCAAATAAAAGAATCCCACATAAGCGTGGATAAATTAGTTGCATCACTTTTTATGTTTCTTAATAACAGCATTATTTCCCTGACATATATATTTGTAATATAATATCCAATACATATTGTCTTATTATTGAGATCATGTCTGCTGCCTACCAAATACAGGGACACTGGAGATATGTTCATGGTGCATCTCTGTCATTGATAATCATCTACCTGATACTCTTACCTATTTGTCAGCTCGCCCAAAAAAAAGCACTAGTATAAATCGCTTGATCGTTAGTAGACATTTCTTGTTGTTGATTTGATTTGTTCAACACTTCATTAATTGAAGCATCAATCATAGAAGGACTAACCTAGATTTCAGTGTTCCATTTCATATAGATGAAGACAACAAAGACTAAGCTGGTTTGACCTTCTTAGTTGTTCTTGATTGTGTTCTTACAGGATTGTTGTTATTGTTGTTGTTGTTTTCTGTTGTTTTTCAAGCAAATAAGCTGTTTAGTTATTTTTTTTGGATTTAATGACAATTGAATTGGCAGTCAAATAAGAAAAGCAAAGAGTGTTTTGAGAAATAAGTATCTTGAATCCCTTGAAATCATCTGATTTGAATGACTGGAAGGATTGTGATAGTTGATTGACGGTATTAAATCCTACAAAGGATTGCAAAGAAAAGATGAGTAGTGTCTTAGTGAGCTTGGTTTAGAATATCAAAGATGAAAACATAGTGATAGCAAGAAAAAAAGAAAAATAAAAATAAAATTGATGCAAAAAAAAACTTAGGGGTCGGAAAAACCTCCTGACCTCAAGCACACACAGACCAAACAAACCATTCACACAAGTTTACCATTAGCACTAGGACTTCCTCAGTGGTCTATTGATTTATTCAATTTTTAATTCACATTAAATAGTAGCTAGTAGCGTTAATAAAGCTTATTATTAATAACAAAAAAAACATAACTGTAATGAAAGACTTATAAGAAGATATCATGAAGATGAATTTCTTTTAAGCATTTCTATTTATTCTTAAATCCAGATATTATTAGTTTAAGTAATAAATTTCAGAAAATTTTACAATTCAAAATAACCTATTAAAATATAGTTATTAAATTCATATATTTTAGATTAAAATTTAAAGTTTAAAAAAGTATTAATACATTCAAATAATTAGGATTTTTCTTAAAAATATATTTTCTTATTTTCTAAAATATTTCTTTTACATATAGTGACGTAAGAAAATTATGTATTTATAGGCTCGTAGGACAATTTCGTGTTTAAAAAAATATTCCACCATTTTATCTTAGCGCAGTTGCCGTTTGTTTTAAATAAATAAAAAGATAACGAATGTTTCATGCTTTAAGTTAGTGCTTTAAGGACTAACCCCCCACAAGCAACTACCCAATAACTTATGATTAATCACCCGTAGTGTTTTAGGTTCCCTAGTTTGCCAAAAGCCCATTTTGTTCCTTAGGTCATATTTAACTAATTTTCCATACCAACACAACTATAGTAAAATTTTCATTTATCTTAAACTTTAGACGTACCAATATAAGAATTCCAAAAACCAAGTCTATTAAACCAAATAAAAACAATACAAAGTCCATTTAAAAATCATCGATCTTTCATCCTAAATTTTCAATTCAACCTCCTTGGCGAGTCAGAGGACTCGATCACTTCACAAGGTCTCAAAAAAATCACATTGACCAGAGTTATACAGAGAAGGTAATATTTTCCTAGGATTTATTGTATATATATATATATATATATATATATATATATATATATATATATATATATATATATATATATATATATATATATATATATATATATATATATATATGGTAGGGTTATAATAAAAAGGGTAGGAAGGAATCCTAGCCATTGGATCAGATTTGACCAGATCAAAAGAGGAGGTGGCATACATGTAAATAAGCGAAATTTCAGTGGCAAATTTGTTATAGTGTATTTTACACACAAAACCCAACCTGTCATCTATCTCGATATATTTATGGATCTCACATTCTCTCTCTAAACACACTTTCACACACTAGAAATTCACACACATTGATGAGTGCTCAAACACTCATCATTTTTGGTCAAAATCTGAGCTGCAAAACATTTAAAAACACTCAAAAATGCATCAAAATACTGAAAATATCCCAAAATTGTGTTTTATATGTTTCAGATGCAAAATGATTGAAAACTAATGAAAAACGAATAAAGTTTGCATAATTGGCAGTTTCAGTCCCCCAACTTTCAAAGATTGGCAAAAATAGTCCCTGAAAAACGAATAAAGTTTGCATAATTGGCATAATTGGCATAATTGGCAGTCTCAAAAATACAAAAAAAAAATACAAAAAAAATGAAAAATCTAGTTTGAAGGTGGCACAAGATTGAAACCTGGTTGAATGTGGATGACAGTGGTTGTAGTACCTCATGGGAGGATTTAGGTCATGTTCTTGGTATTTGGTTCTTAGTTCTAAGCATGGATCATGTGTAAGCTCAATATTTCATTTTCTGTCTGTTTACTGTACAACTGCTTAATAAGTGCTTATTTCTGTTCTTTTTGGCTTCTTAGGTGTAAGTCAGTCATAATATTGCTTTACATTACATATTGGATCAGTAGAATTCTAGGATACTTTCTTTTTCACAGCCACTGCCAAATTAACTTATTTTAGTATTTTAGGTGTTTGTGGTTTTGACTCATGTTTCTGAGCTTATTTGAAGTTCCTTAGTCACAATTAGTAATTAGGAATCAGTTTCATGGTTTAATTCATCCATTTGCTTCTTTAAAATTGTCATAACAGTTCAATAGGGAGTGTTTGGATTTGCTTGCTTCACTTTGTTCTTGTGTGTTTCAGTGGTTGCAAGATAGTGAAACATGATTCATTAGGTCACATTAGGATATTAATACCATAAAATCAGTAGCTATTTAACAAAAAGTCAAAATCTCTTTGAAAACCTCATTTCATGTTCACTGTTGGAGTTTCAGTTTGCATAATCACCTAGATACTTGTAATAGTTGTTAAGGTTACTCAATTTAGTCTAGTAGCAGCTTATTAATTCATTTTCAGTTGAATTCAATCAATCAAAATCCATTAAAGTCAACTTTTCAAGAAAATCTCAAAAGTCAAAATTTCTAGTAATAAATTTTTGAATAAACTTGAGAATTTTGTGTAGGGTTTAATATTAAGCTTTTAAACTTGTGCTTTTAGGATCTTGTTATTTTGCTGCTTGTCTTGCTCATAGTATTTTTTATAATTTTTAGATAGCTTATTAAACTGCTTATTTGCTACTTGTTATTTAGTACTTTTTAGAAAAGCTCCCCTGCATCCAGGTTTTTGCAAAATTTCTATTGACCATAATTTGGTCAAATCTTGGTGAAATGTTGAGTTCTTTGCTGTTTTGAGTAGCCCCTTAGGTGTTGTTTAGGAATATGCTTTTTAATTTCTAGTTAGTGTTTATTTTAGTGCTTGTTTGACACCATTTCTTTGCTTATTTTGAGACTGCTGCTGCTACTTGTTCATTCAGCTGAGCTTATTTGATCTTGACCTTTTGTTTGAGCCTTGCTTGTTGAATTGTTGTTGTTAGTTGTTTTCCAGTCCTATTGTGGCCTTATTAGCTTATCTGATAGGCTGAAATAAGGCCTGCAGTTGTCACAAGGGACTGCTTGGTCCTCAGTGATTTGGATTTGCTTGAATTCACTTGTAAGCTTATTCAGTGAGCTTTTATTGTTGATTTAGCTTGTTCCAAGTTTCTTTCAGTTATATCTATCTTATTGCACCTTTAATACTTAGCTTACAGCTTTCTTTTAGCTTTTAAAGTTTGCAAATTTCATTTTTAGCCTTAAAGCTCAACTGTTAGGGTAATAAGCTCTTACAGGGCTTATTTTTGATAGTTATAAAAAGTTTGTTTTTATTAAAGTTGTTTATTATTAGATGTAAAATAGTTTTGTAAAGCAAAAATCAAAAAGAAAAATAAAAACACAAAATGGACACTGGTGGGGCTTGAACCCTGGACCTGTTGGTTCTTATAGGCAAAACTCAAACCACACCCGTGCACCATCTCCCCTAGTGATAACTTAGTGTTTTACTTCCCCCTAGTTTTATTTATACTAGTCCTTTTTCCTTTTAAGCTTATTTGCTTATTAGCTTATTTTTACAGCTTATTAATAAATATTTTGCAACTTTTATACTTTTCCTAGCTTAAATATACTACTAAGTATTTTTAGAAAAAGTTTTGTAATTATTAAAATTAGTTTAGTGTTTATAATAATTAAATCTAGTTTATTTAGTAATTAATTAATAATAATTAATTAAGAAGTCAAATAAATAATTTTCTTTTTTCTAAAATTTTCTTTTAGCATTAGGTTCGTAAAAAATATAATTTTCATATCCGTAAGCCTTTTATTTCTCAAATCTCAATTTTTATTTTGCACAGTCGCGTTATTTTTATATTAAACGTTCGTTTTTAGGTTTTTAAACGTTTTTGAGTATTTTGTTTTCACGTTCTTGTCATTATAGCTTGTTTAAGCTATTTCCTTTCATTTTCCTTAGTTCACTCACTCATTACCCTTTTCCTGTTCAAAATCACCCGATCACAAAATCGTTTTCGATACCATTCACACCTCGTCGGGACTTAAACGACCCGGGGATATTCTATACTCCTTGGTGCATTGGCCTAAGCTGTTTGACTATATTGACCACATCCGTGGTCAGTTTTAGTTGACTGTTCAGAGCCAATCAAATTTTGGCGCCGCTGCCGGGGAGGTGTGTTGTGTATTATTTCACAACGAATTTGCAGATTAGTGATCTTTGGATATTCACTCATTGTATATTTACCATCTTTGTTCATATTTTCATATTTTTATATAAAAACAAAACTGATCGTAAAAATTTACCATTTCAGATTACTCAGGGATTACTTAGTGTGATCTAAGAGGAAACGATTTGGTTTTTCAAAACGATTTCCAAAATCATTGTAATTAAGTTTTCAACGAACACAAAAAAAACCAAAAAGATTTTCTTCTTATTTTTACAAAATGTTTATCAAAAATCCCAAAAATATTCCTCTTTACCCTCTTACCCTTTTGATTCTTCATCCCTACCCCTCTATAAACCTTTGATTCTTTCCTATGTCGTATCCATACCATTTGGGTTGCCAATGGTGTGGTGGCTCTCATAACGGTGGCAATTGCCCCGGCTGTGGTATGGTAGAGTCAGGATACGGGTCTGTCTATAACCAGGATCCCTATTCTTGCCATGACACGACATATTCCACCAGCCACCAAACCATGAGATACTTACAAACTCATGTGAATTTTGTGGAGGTCCTCACCAAGGATTCGAGTGTCAAACCGGAAACACGTTTGTCTATGAACAGTTTTCTGGTAACACTCAAAATTTTGAAAACGACCAATATCCATATGATTCACCGAATCTGACTCAACAGTTTTACTGTTGTGATTACTGTGGAGGTCCACACTTCAGTTCAGATTGTCCAACGAGGAATCCATTTCCTTTTGACAATTTTGACACACCGTATTATGACCAACCTCCACAGTACCAAATGAATCAAGCAATTTTTCCCGAAATCCAAACCGCATTGGAAATACTTGATGAGCTTAAAGGTTTAGTTAAAGACCTTGCCCAAAGAGGCACTCATCAAAAATCTATGGAAGTATTGCTAGCTGAAGAGCAGGCTGCTAAAATAAATTCCCAAGATGCCTTTGAAAAATCTATTAGGGAATTAATTGCAAAAGAAAAAGCAGCCAAATCTAGCTCTCAGTTCCGTTTCATTCCTAATGACAGTGATGATGAAGATACCCTTGACATTCTTCAATTTTATAAAGCTTCATCAAGTTCATCAGTTGATATTCCATCAGTTGAGATTCCATCTCAAGCTGTTGCTATCACACCCGAAGTTCACACTCACTTTTTGAACATGGGGGACGAGCATCTTAGCACTATTCCTGAAAAGGAATCGGACGAATTCATAAAGTCTAGTGTTGAGAACCTTGTTCCAATCCCAAGAGAGTCACAGGGAATTTTTTATCATGTATGTGATCTTCCTTCCCCTCTTGAGTGTCCAAAAGATCAATTTGAAACATTCTCCGATTGTAGCGAAGATTGTGCACCTTATGGAGACATCGAGTATGTTGAGGCATCAGTTCCACATTCTGATGCTGATCATCTTCTTGAAGAGTTCGCCGATGAACTCACTCACATCAATCCACTTCCATCGGGAAGTGATGATGATCTCTTTGATGTCGAAGCTGATCTAGGAGAAATCGAAAGTCTCTTATATCATGATCCGTCACTCACTTCTTATCCCAACAGTCCAGAAGAGAATTTTGATCACCTTGTTCCCGAAACATTCAATACAACTTTCACCAATCCTCTGTTTGAATTCGAATCTGAGTTCACTTTGATCTCTGATAATCCAATCTTTGATGAGGAGAGTGATGAGTCCATAATGGAACAAGAGTTCACAGATTTACATCTTGTGATCGATTCTCTTCATGAGGAGTTCTCCGGTGAACTCACTCATATCATGACTCCTCCGGAGTATGATAGCCCGGGGAAATGTCCTTAATCATGAGAATGTGCAAATTCCCACCCTCCCACCCAGGATGTTTTCAAAACCAAAGAGCTTAACCTTTGAAATCCAAACGAGTGCAACTGCACTTGATCCTGAGGAAGAAATTCTTATCATGATTGTTATCATGACATTCTTCCTTTTCTTCACCTACTCGGTGACCTCCTCTCTTCTTCACTCATTCGGGAATGAAGACACTATCTTTGACCCCGGCATTTCCATATATCACTCTTTTAGGCCAGGGTCTCTCTGTATATCTCATCGGTGTGGAACTTTCACGTGCTTCAAACTTTTATCCAAACATCTTGAATGAAAGTCCGATGTAGATTGTCTCTTCCACATCTTGCTTCCCCAAGAACCAATGAATTCAGGGTCGAGTCAAGCTAGCGACTCGGTAAACAAAAACAGTAGCATGCATATGGGTTTTCACCCTAAGTGTGGGGGTGTTTCCCCTGTTGTTGTTGGCATGTATATTAAAAAAAACATCATTTTAAAAGAAGTGATAGCTTCTATTTAAGAAGCTTTAGCTATTTAGCTTATTTTTCACCTTTGGTTTCCACGCTTAGCCAATAATGTTATCTTTTTACATTCAAGGATTCGGCATAATAGCCGGGACTTTGAATATTGAGGACAATATTCAATTCTAAGTGTGGGGGGAATTCTGGCGAATTTGATCACATTTTTACCTTCTAGTACCCTAATTCCCCCATTTTGGCCAAAATTTTAATTTTTTTTCAATAAGTGAAAGTGCTATGCACCAACACAACAAATGGTTATCAGTCCACCATGTCTAACCCACATAAGGACTGGCTAATCCAGGAGCAAACGGCTCTTGGTAAAGATTAATCAAATCCGTTTATGGCTGACAATTTGCCAAAAATTGTATGGTAATCGACTCACCATATCTTTTATAGTGAAGAGTTGGCTAGCCCGCAAGGTTATGGCTTGTGGTAAAGGCAGTGGAAAACCATAATTGGTAATCAACTCACCAAGATGATGACTGAATTCCATCAAAGAGTTGGCTAGTCCAGAAGCAAACGGCTTCTGGTAAAGACAAATCAAATCCGTTGACAGCTTATGGTTTGCTCAAAATCATATGGTTATCAGTGTACCATAGTTCTTACTTGAACTGAAACATTTGGCTACTCCAGAATTAATGGCTTTTGGTAAAGAGATTCAAATCCATTAAATTTTCATAAAAGATTGCTAGGGACTAGCAATAGTTTAGTGTGGGGGATTGATGAGTGCTCAAACACTCATCATTTTTGGTCAAATCTGAGCTGCAAAACATTTAAAAACACTCAAAAATGCATCAAAATACTGAAAATATCCCAAAATTGTGTTTTATATGTTTCAGATGCAAAATGATTGAAAACTAATGAAAAACGAACAAAGTTTGCATAATTTGCAGTTTCAGTCCCTCAACTTTCAAAGATTGGCAAAAATAGTCCCTAGAATTCAAAAATGTGGAGTTTTATCATTCAAGGTCCCTTAAATATTCTAAGTTGTCAAAATTGGTCCTTGAATGAATCTTTGGGAAAATGGCAGTTTTAGTCCCTGGGGTTTAAAAAAACCCCAGTCAAACCCCCTTCGTTGACCACCCTTTTCCCCCTAATCCGCCATTTACCTAAAACCTTAAACCAGGGAGCTTTGCCTCCTCCCACATGGCTCCCTTCCACCTCCACCACTTTCTTGTTCCCCCAGTACATCCCCACCATTAATACTCTCACCTATAACTACCTAACCAACCCAACTTGCAGTTTACTACTTTTCCCGCCAAAATGCAATAAACGGCCAGGATCAAGAGAAGCTATCCTACGGCTCATAAAGAAGTGGGAAAGACAGAGAAAGTGTCCAAGGCTTATAAAAGGGAAGAAGGAAGTCAAGAAGAAAGTAGTTAGAGTAGAATAGTAGTAGTGTAATATAGATTGTCGACTTAGCTTAAATTTCCATTTTCTATTGTAATTTCTGGCTTAAAATTCTTGTACTAAGTATTTATAGTGTATTTGAAACTCAATTTGATCATTAATTGCAAGATTTCAGTTCTACATTTCCAATTTGTGTTTTCAAGTATAAAATCTCAAATTATTGTTAAGTTGTCAAATGTTGTTCTTTAGATGTTTTTTGTTGTTGTTGTTCATATAAGCTTATTGATAAGTTTCTTAAAGCTTTCAAGGCAGTTAAAATAGTTTGAATCAGTAACTCAAAAATTCTCAAAAATAATACAAAAAAAAAAAAAAAAAAAAAAAAAAAAAAAAAAAAAAAAAAAAAAAAAAAAAAAAAAAAAAAAANTCTGTCTGTTTACTGTACAACTGCTTAATAAGTGCTTATTTCTGTTCTTTTTGGCTTCTTAGGTGTAAGTCAGTCATAATATTGCTTTACATTACATATTGGATCAGTAGAATTCTAGGATACTTTCTTTTTCACATCCACTGCCAAATTAACTTATTTTAGTATTTTAGGTGTTTGTGGTTTTGACTCATGTTTCTGAGCTTATTTGAAGTTCCTTAGTCACAATTAGTAATTAGGAATCAGTTTCATGGTTTAATTCATCCATTTGCTTCTTTAAAATTGTCATAACAGTTCAATAGGGAGTGTTTGGATTTGCTTGCTTCACTTTGTTCTTGTGTGTTTCAGTGGTTGCAAGATAGTGAAACATGATTCATTAGGTCACATTAGGATATTAATACCATAAAATCAGTAGCTATTTAACAAAAAGTCAAAATCTCTTTGAAAACCTCATTTCATGTTCACTGTTGGAGTTTCAGTTTGCATAATCACCTAGATACTTGTAATAGTTGTTAAGGTTACTCAATTTAGTCTATTAGCAGCTTATTAATTCATTTTCAGTTGAATTCAATCAATCAAAATCCATTAAAGTCAACTTTTCAAGAAAATCTCAAAAGTCAAAATTTCTAGTAATAAATTTTTGAATAAACTTGAGAATTTCGTGTAGGGTTTAATATTAAGCTTTTAAACTTGTGCTTTTAGGATCTTGTTATTTTGCTGCTTGTCTTGCTCATAGTATTTTTTATAATTTTTAGATAGCTTATTAAACTGCTTATTTGCTACTTGTTATTTAGTACTTTTTAGAAAAGCTCCCCTGCATCCAGGTTTTTGCAAAATTTCTATTGACCATAATTTGGTCAAATCTTGGTGAAATGTTGAGTTCTTTGCTGTTTTGAGTAGCCCCTTAGGTGTTGTTTAGGAATATGCTTTTTAATTTCTAGTTAGTGCTTATTTTAGTGCTTGTTTGACACCATTTCTTTGCTTATTTTGAGACTGCTGCTGCTACTTGTTCATTCAGCTGAGCTTATTTGATCTTGGCCTTTTGTTTGAGCCTTGCTTGTTGAATTGTTGTTGTTAGTTGTTTTCCAGTCCTATTGTGGCCTTATTAGCTTATCTGACAGGCTGAAATAAGGCCTGCAGTTGTCACAAGGGACTGCTTGGTCCTCAGTGATTTGAATTTGCTTGAATTCACTTGTAAGCTTATTCAGTGAGCTTTTATTGTTGATTTAGCTTGTTCAAAGTTTCTTTCAGTTATATCTATCTTATTGCACCTTTAATATTTAGCTTATAGCTTTCTTTTAGCTTTTAAAGTTTGCAAATTCCATTTTTAGCCTTAAAGCTCAACTGTTAGGGTAATAAGCTCTTACAGGGCTTATTTTTGATAGTTATAAAAAGTTTGTTTTTATTAAAGTTGTTTATTATTATAAAACCCTAAAATCCGTTTCTCCTAAATTCCCATATAATTTGAATTTTTACCTAAGCTTTGTGAACTTAACCTAAGTTATGGAACATTATAAACGGGAAACTACAAAGTACGTAACTTAAGCTACAAATAAAATGACACAACTTATATCTACAATAAACACCATAAGTCCATTTAGTCTACAAGGGAGCCTAACATATTTGAGAACACGAAAGATCACACGACGTATACTAGTCAAAAAGTTTTGATAAAGGGCGACTTCATTTTTTTTATTATGTATGCACTGTTAGGCAAAAAAAAAATTGTGTTGGGATACACTTAACCACACGTTTTAAGTCATTACTAGACCGATTCTATCTTTTTCTTGTATACAACTATATGTTAAAATAAATGTCACCCAATATTAAGTTACCTAAGTTTGATGGTATAGAACCGAAATTTCTAAAAAATGTACACAACAAGATTCACCAAATTAGTCGAGATATATTAAAAGATTTGAACTCAACAACTTGGTCTTTGACTCCCCTACAAACCGGCCTACTCTCCCTATATTTTCCCTCTCATCCCTTCATTTTGTGCAACAAACTTTCACTCTCATAAACACCTAAAAACCATAATAATAAACACAAGTCGGCTGCCATCTGGTTTCACTTTGTTCGAGCTGTGTACGAGGCTGAAAAGGGTGGGGATTTGGCGAGGTTTTCTGGTGCAAAGGTGGTGGTGATTTGGTTGTGGTATATACTGGTTCAAGGGGTTTTGGATTGCTTGGTTTCGGGTTAATTCTGGTTCGATTGGGACTAAGGTTTTGGTTCGCGATGGTACTTGGCTGTCGGGTTTCAGTTCGATCGTGTCTCTTTGAGTTCTGGTGTTCGTGCTTGATTTGGTTTCGCATCCGTGTTCTTGTTTCGTTTTCGACCTTTTCGTTGAGCCTAGAGGTATCCTGAAATAATCATTTTGATACATAAATATACACGTACAACATGTCATATATTTAGCTAAATGAATCGGGTTACGTTGACATGGATGTTTTGCGAATCCACCTCACATGAAATCACAACTATGTACACATGAAATAATGATTTTGGAAACTAATCTATTCGAGCTGCATGTTTATAATTCGACTCTTAGATCATGTTGACTTCTATCTGTTTTACTTTTGATATAAAATACATGTTATAAAAATTCTATTAGAGCTAATAAAAATAATAATACTAAAATAAAAAGGGGTTACATGCATGATTCGGTTTGCATGAGATTTCGAAAATAAAAGAACTAATGATTGTCACAACTTGATAAATTTCCAAATGAATAATAAAAAGGGTGCGAGTCTTTTTCGGCATGTTTCAGTTATAAGGTATTCGAATGAGATGAGCCATTTAAATTATGCACATAAACCTGATAAATATCTTGGGTGGTCGCGGCATAAATATTAAGATCGTGGGTACGTTAATAAATTATATAAAATTATAATGACGGGGTCCAAAATTGTTATTTTAATATTAATTTATTAAAATAAAGTTTAGAATAATTTTATTTGACTTTTAATATTTAATTATGATAATTTACATTTTAGAGCCTAAACTTATAATATTGACATTTTAAAACCTAAAATAGTATATTGGTCATTTTAACCTTAAATATTATTAATTGTCAATTATAACCTTTAAGTATTAAATTACAATTGCGGGAACTTACTAAATATGGAAAATGGCTAATTCGGGAAGGTTACTGAAAATGAAAAGTTACTAAAAATGGAAAGAAATCTAAAATGAGTAAATCGATTTAAAACAAGCTTATAAGTAATACTTGATTATTAATTCATGTAGATCCGTCGAAGAGGGAGTAGTTTCATTTCCGTGTGCTTTCCTTTGGTATTTGATTGCTTTGCATAAGGTACAGATATTCTTCCCTTTTCAATAGGGACTTCTCATGACTTTGATCCTTGACTTTACTATGATCCCTTTTGATATGATTCGTTTGATATGAGCCTTTGCTATGATTCCTCTGATTTCATTCTGATTTGCTATCCACTTTGATTATGATTATGTGATTACTAATTATTATGAGACTCAGTTATATTATGCTCTGGGAGCATTCTGTTCTGTTATGCTCTGGGAGCATTCTGTTATGGATAGCCTTGCTTTGTTTGTTCTGATATGTTCTGTTCTGATGCCCGAGTTTACTAACTACTCATGGAGGTACCATGGGCGTGTCATCGAGGCACCGATGGCATGACACTATCTGGGGCGGTGTGATTAGTCCCCGGCATCCCCGTCTGTTTATGATATGATATGTGATCACTTGGCCACTTTGTATATGATTTGTTTGTGGGGGGCGTATGGATGCATCCTAGGTACGTTTGATATGATATGATTTGGTTTGGTGACTGGCTGTACGTGCCTTGTACCCCTTTCACGTCTGGTACATTGGAGCTAGCTACTCTATGTACACCCTATGAATTGACGGATATGTGATTAGACCTATTCGAGTGTCTCTGGTAGGTCGGCTCGTGGCTTTCCTTTATTTCTTTCGTCCATTCGAGTGTCTCTGGTGGACAAGCCTTTGTTATTACGTGCTCATTATTCTCTTATGATTATGCTTACGTTGATATCTTTATGATCCTTCATTTGTTTGACTTATGATATTGTTCGGCTGTTCGTTGATCTCTTATGCATTTGACAGATGATATTCCTTTCAGCAGAAGCTTATGATGTCCTATTTCTCATACTTATATACGTTTTGTTTATCCGTTTGCTTTGTTATATATCTGTTCACTGGGCTTTTTAAGCTCAGCCGCATTTCTTTTCCTGCGGCAGGTTTTTAGGTTGGAAGCTGGGTTGAGTGAAGAGTGCGTAGGAGCTCTTAGTGGACTACCCTGACGATAGATACCCTTTGCATCTGGATTAGTTGGATTTGGCTTCATTTAGACTTAGTTTTATTTTGTATTTTTGTTTTGGTTTTCCCTTTGTATAGAATTAGTATTTCCTTATTCCCTTCGTTTTCCCTTTGTAACTTTTATGTTTATAAGTCTTCCGCTTGCGTTGTATGTTCTGAGTGACACCATAATGTGGCATTTTGACCCGTGTCGGGTTGGGGTGTTACAATTATTAGATGTAAAATAGTTTTGTAAAGCAAAAATCAAAAAGAAAAATAAAAACACAAAATGGACACTGGTGGGGCTTGAACCCTGGACCTGTTGGTTCTTATAGGCAAAACTCAAACCACACCCGTGCACCATCTCCCCTAGTGATAACTTAGTGTTTTACTTCCCCCAGGTTTTATTTATACTAGTCCTTTTTCCTTTTAAGCTTATTTGCTTATTAGCTTATTTTTACAGCTTATTAATAAATATTTTGCAACTTTTATATTTTTCCTAGCTTAAATATACTACTAAGTATTTTTAGAAAAAGTTTTGTAATTATTAAAATTAGTTTAGTATTTATAATAATTAAATCTAGTTTATTTAGTAATTAATTAATAATAATTAATTAAGAAGTCAAATAAATAATTTTCTTTTTTTTTTTAAATTTTCTTTTAGCATTAGGTTCGTAAAAAATATAATTTTCATATCCGTAGGCCTTTTATTTCTCAAATCTCAATTTTTATTTTGTACAGTCACGTTATTGTTTAATTAAACGTTCGTTTTTAGGTTTTTATACGTTTTTAAGCATTTTGTTTTCGCGTTCTTGTCATTATAGCTTGTTTAAGCTATTTCCTTTCATTTTCGTTAGTTCACTCACTTATTACCCTTTTCCTGTTCAAAATCACCCGATCACAAAATCGTTTTCGATACCATTCACACCTCGTCGGGACTTAAACGACCCGGGGATATTCTATACTCCTTGGTGCATTGGCCTAAGCTGTTTGACTATATTGACCACATCCGTGGTCAGTTTTAGTTGACTGTTCAGAGCCAATCACACATCTATCTCTAATCAAATCGTTACTACATCTTCTCATTATAATCATGATCTAATAACGATCATAATCACGATCTTATCGAGTCATAATCGTTAAAAATTCTAATCACGATCTATGACAAATCTACCGCATCTTAAACGACCTCGTAAGTTGATTTATGAATCCTAATTTAGTTACTCCATCTTTTTGTTGGTTTTGGTTTGCTAAAATCTTGNTAAATAATTTAAGTTTATTTTTTTTAATATGAAGATGTAGAGTTTCAAATCTGTTGAAGAGTGTGTGTATGTGTATGCTAATTTATGTTTTCTTCAAGATTTGGAACAAAATGTAGAAAAAATTAAATAAAAATAGTGTTTAAGAAAGTTGCATACAAGGTGTTTGATAAAATGTCTCAACTAGACTTTATAACTTTGATGCACTAAATTTACATTGTGATGTAGTTGTTTTTAATGCTAATGCAGTTGTATTTCATATTATAATGTAGTAGGTTTTTATTTTGACTGTGATGCAATAGGTTATTTGTGTTTGTATGTTTTATGTGTGTAAACTTGTTTTTATGCTTGGTTGTATGCCTGATGCACCAGAATCTGAACTGAGATGCAGTAGGTGCTTAGTTGTCGCATGTAAGGATGAAGTGGCTAAACGTAAGTTGTTTTATGTGTTTAAATGTGTTTGTATGCTTGGTTGTATGTGCGATGCACTAGAAAATGAACTGATATGTGGTAGGTGTTTAGTTGTCGTGTGTAAGGATGAATTAGGCTAAACTTAGGTTGTTTTATGTGTGTAAATGTGTTTGTATGCTTGGTTGTATATGTGATATACTTGAATTTGAACTATCATGCAGTAAGTGTTCAGCCTTCACATATAAGTATGAATTAGGTTAAGCGTAGGTTGTGTTACTCGCGTAAATTTGTTTGTATGTTTGATTGTTTATACGATGCACTTGAGTTTGAACTGTGATGCAATAGATGTTCTGTTTTCGCGTATAAGCATGAATTAGGTTAAGCGTAGGTTGGGTTATGTGCGTAAATGTGTTTGTATGTTTGGTTGTTTGTCCGATGCACTTGAATTTGAACTGTGATGCAGTAAATGTTTAGTCTCCGCGTGTAAGTATTAGTTAGGTTAATCGTAGGTTACATTATATACGAAAATGTCTTTCTATGTTTAATTGTTTGTCTGATGCACTTGAATATGAAGATAGATTCACAATGAAGATAGTTTATTCTACTTCATGACAATTTATTTGTTACTGCATCACAATTTAGTTTCTACTGCATCACTATTAATTTCTACTGCATCACAGTTTGTAGAACACCAAAATAATCTATAACATGTATGGTTATAGTTTATATGGATCGAATAGTAGAAGAAGAAAGAAAGAAAGAATGAAAGAAAGAAGATAAGAGTTTTAGAGAGAGAACGAGAGAGAGAATGGAACCTAGAGAGAGAAAGTGAAACAAAAAAAAAGAAAATAGATTGAGGAGGTTCACCCTCTCCAAGGATGGAGAGGGTATATATGTACATGGGTTTTGCCACTTGGGCGTGCCACTTGGGCTGCGGATCAGGTATACAGTGGGTAAAGACCCGTCCTTCTTCCGCGAACTAATCTACTTCTAAACTACGTTTAACTAACTATTGTAACTACTACGAGCTAAACAATGCTTAATCATATCTGGGGTGACCGAATCTTTCTTATACAAAAAGTGTATTCCTAACAATCTCCCCCTAAGGGAGGTCACCCCTGGAATCTGAAAAATTCTTGAATTCTTGCATTGAGATCCTTGTAGATTCTTTTGTAGCTCGTAGTTGTTGATTCTTCATGGATAAACGACTCAAGATGACTTCCTTGATGTATATGATGATCTTTTGACTTTGCTCTTCGTTCTTCATCCATATAATTAGCTTCAAGTCATCTTTGAGTGTATGTGTCTCTTTGTGATGTTGTGATTGTCTTTGTGATGTCATGCTTACACTTTTCTGGATCATGATCTTCTGCATCAGAGTTGTGGAAGCATAGTCGAAGCCCAATCCTTGATCATGATATCTTGAGTTATGATGTTGAAGTGTAAGCATGAGATGATGAATCTGCATCTTTTCAGCAATCGGCATCAATTGTCAACTTCTTTGTCTTTGGTGTGATTACGCCTTTCCAACATGCCCATACATCTTTGTTGATTAGATCTTCCCGGTTGAACAGTTCTGACGTCTCCTTTTAGATGTTGGTATGAGCATGTGGAACTAGAGTGATGGTGGTGAACATGGTAAGTTTGGTATGTTGAGCTGCATAATACTTGGTTAGTAATAAACATACCGGCACTTACAAGTTTGGACTTCGAGATTGTCAACAGCATAGTGTGAAGACTTTCTCTAATCCTTACCAAGGCCATTCCTAATCGGATGCCCCCAAAAGGGCTTTCACTGACATACCGAAGTACACCAACGATTAGGTGAGTCGCTGGAGATCACCCCACGACTGTAGACCTTTTGGAACACCACCGTACACACTAAGCATAATCCACAAGAGATTACCGAAGTGACCTGCTGTCAGGGCTGTTTGATGTTGACCCTGACAGGAGTTTCCACTCAATCACTGGGAAATACTTAAGTATATTCCCTCATAAGTGTTCTTGGCAGATTGCTAAGATCTGCGTAGGACTCAAAATATTACATCTGGTGTCCTTAATGTTGAACAACCAGTGTAGAAGTATCAAGTGTTCCTATGAGATCTTTTGATGCATCTCTTGGCTCTAGACTCGATAAGTGCACATTGGTTATCCTATTCGGAGACTAGGGAGGGGTCTCCTGTTTCAATATCAACTAGCTCTAAGAGACTAGTCGATAGTTTACACCGGTTCCCCGTGAGAATGAAACAAGCTCTTTTAAGAGAACTTGAGTGGTTGGGAGGTTTAGTGCAGTGCGTCACTGGGTCCATGACGTCTTTATCTTCAATACCGATGTTACCTTGGTAACAATCAGTAGCATATAAATTGAACCCGGTTTCTGCCCTAAGGTTGAATAATTGGAGGGCTATTTCTTTTCACCCTTTCTCATTTCATTTCTTTTTAATTCTTCACCCCTTTCAGTGCTTACCGAGACTTCATTACTAGAACCTTGTTGGGTTTATTCCAGTCCTAGCTCAATCTCAGTCAGCACTCTTCCCTTTCTCACTTTTCTCCTTTTTTTAATCATTCCTAAGGAATTCTAATCTATCTATTGGATTGTCCCTGGGAAGATCCCTCCGGTTCTGGTGGATCATGGGAAGATATACCTAACCTTACCATCCTTATAACTTCATGCTTTAAATTAAAGTGGTCGGTCTTTTGGTATTTTTCCACGTTCGCCATATAACCAAATCTTTGAAAATTCTCTCAAAGTGTTTATGATAAAGAAACATATTTTGTTAACACTTTGAGAGTTTTACCATTTTTCAAACGCTCCCCCTCAACATGTGCTCATAGGTAAAGAAAGAAATTTGCACATGTCGGGGTGAGTTGCACTTATTTGAATTGATCGGCTCTTAATAGACATATCCCCGAGGGACACGTTTACGTTGCTTAGTTAAAGGGATCCATTATCAGCTTTTAGGTGAGAACTAGCCCTAATAACTAACTTGAAGTTGTTAACATTCCTTAAAAAGGAAGTTAGACCCGTCAAAGTATATATCTAAGAAGAGTTTCTCGAAACGGTACTTTCTACTTAGACCAATCCTCTTCGAGACACGTTTACATCACTGGTTAGACCAGCTTGAAATTATTACCCGGCCAGGACTAGTCTTTTTGATTCACGACTTTTCATGTTTCGTCAATTCATGAGTCAAATTCTGAGTCATAATCATTTCACGGTTTCTACTTGTTTTTGTAAAATCCCGCGAAAGACTCTTAGCCACTTGCTCCCCCTCAATATGTGCACATTGATTGAATCAATTTTGAAAGTTTTTAAACTTTGGCACATACGGGTGAGCTTACAAAAGAGATCATTTATTCATCATTTTAAATCACTTGCTCCTCCTCAATATGTGCTTTGATTATAATCCAAAATCTTTAAAATTTTAGCACATATAGGAGCGATCTTTTGAGTCCAAAAACATCTTTATAAGTCCAAAAATATCACATTTAATCACTTGCTCCCCCTTATTATGTGCTTTGATTAAAATCCAAAAACTTTAACATTTTAGCACATAAGGGAGCGTTCTTGTAAGTCCAAAAACATACTTTTTAGTTCCAAAAACATCACTTTTAAATCAGTTTTCATATTTAAATCAAATTCTCTCCCCCGATCATAAAATTTCAACTCTTTTGAGATTTTGTGATCCCAATTGATTTAAATGATTTTCGAAAAAGCTTTGGAGAGAAGTGTGATACGTTTTAAACGTTTACTGATTATGAGACACTTTTTGAATTTCACTGTGGCTGGTGCACAAAGCTTTTAAAGGTGCAGAAATTTTGAGCAAATGCGCTCCCCCTCAATTAATGGTCCGTTTTCAATTTTTAACGTTTAATAGCCATTAAAATGAGTGGTAGCGTATTCGAGAAAATTTAAGACCGATGGCCACCTTGTACACCACAAAATCTCTTTTGAAGAATTTTAGAAGAAAGAGATTTTGGGAAAAGAAGACTTCTCTTCTTTTACTAGAAAGGTTGCACTGAAGCGTACAACTTTTCGGATAATCCGCACATAGTGAAAACATGATAACGTGTTTTACACGGATTTTGAAAAACGGGTTGCTATCTGAAGTAATAGCAAACCATAATTTAAGCGCGGGTCAGTCTGAAGTAACTGCAAGCCATAATGATGAAGCGCGGGTTACAGCCTGAAATGACTGTAAGCCATTTTTTTTAAGCGCGGGTTGCAGTCTGAAATAACTGCAAGCCATATAGGCATGTTTTGAAAACATTTTGAACTTCTGACGATGCCAGAAGACATGCCTAAGAAACAAATTATTTTTGGTATTTTTGTGTTTTTCTGATTTTTATGATTTTTATAGGTTTTATATTTTTGTATTTTTCTTTTCTGGGTTTTATATTATATAAAAGGATATTTGAAGCGAATCCATTACTCCTCATTCCCTTCCTGAAGACTTTTGAGTGATACTGGCATGAGACTCTCCAAACCAAGTTATTGGAGAATAAATCGAAACCGTTCTCCAGGAAGTGCCTTAGTGAAGAAATCTGCCAGCTGAAATTCTGTCTTTGCGAAGTGAAGTTCCACCACACCACTGGTAACCCTTAGCAGCAACCCTTGCCTTGTATTCAGAACGTTATCATGCTCATCAAATTTCACTTTATGGATCCGTGTAAGAGCAATAATCATTGCACAGTCTGGAGATGGTGCCAATTCCCATTCTTCAAGTTGATAGAATTCATGTCTTTCTTCATGTATCGCATTAAACCAACATTCGTTTGATAAGACAATCTTAACATCTTTAGACTCGACTTTGGATAGTATGGAATTATGAAAGCACCACAAGGCATGTGTGTTCAGATCACTTCGTGTGGACACCGGTTGAAAAGGATTCCCATTATAGTGAAGATCATGTGGCTGTTGGTAGGAAACTGATGTGCTTGTGTTAAGATCTCCTGAAGAAGAAGCTTTTGAAGAAGATTCAGGAGCAAATGTGTCTTTTGAACGGAGCAACATCAGGTGGAGCAGATGGATTTACTTCAAACGATTCGTCGACTGCAGTACCTTGATGTACGGAAGGAGATTGTATGTATGATGAAGTTGTTGAATGACTTTGCTGATGGAGCGTCTTGAGCCATTGATGTAGGACAAGATGAACCAGTTTAGATCGTTTGGAACATGAGCTGCAATGGCTGGTGGTACCGGTGTATCACCAATTGGCGGCTCAAAGTATTTATCAACCATTTGATTTAACAAAGATCTCCAAATCCTTATCAGTGGATGGTACATAAGGTACAAGCAGGAGTGGGATACTAGTACAAGAACTGGTTGGTTCAGAAGACAAAAGTTTAGGCGCGGGTCCTACACTGATGTGTGCAGAAGCCATTTGCTCAGACAGCTCATAGAATGTGACGTGAATGGTTTCCAAGATTTGTCGGGTTCGTATGTCGTAGATTCGGCATCCCTTATGATCTAAAGCATAACCACCAAATTTTTCAAAAATCGCTTTAGCTTTTAACCTTTCCAGATCTTGGTAGTCATTTTGTAGGGTATGAAGAACTCCCATGAAGATGTTGACAGTATTGGGATTGTGGGCATGCTTCTTTCTTTAGTGCAGTTGACTAACCAAACAAATAGAGATGGTATACACGGTAGTGTCACGTTTGCCTTGAAGAATATCAACACCATCCAATTCTCTTTAGAAATTACACAGTCACTGACGACACAATCACCATAACCCATAATTGAGTCAACCTGGTAGTTCCCGAATCTAACTATCCTGATAAACTCATTCATGAAATTCTTGAGCCCTGAGCAATTACTGATTTGTTTAAGAAGATGTTGACATGAGTACCAAACAGAGAGAATTAGTCGGTACGTTGAAGAAGACAGTAATCCACACTTCTTAAACTTTCACCACCAAAGCTTTTGAGGTTCCTGAAGCTGTAGATGCCATGAAATAATCTTAAGCGGAGTTTTACAACTCTTGTGACTTAAACCGAGAGATCGATTCTCTCCCGGGATTTTACTAAAGTCAACAAAAGAAACCGAAAGATGTGATATGCGATTATGACTTAGAGTGAGATCTTGGATAAGTCACAATCTGCACTAAGTGTCAAGTTGCGACAAGTTAAGTTACAATAGATCCGATCGTAATGAGTCAAGTCGTAAGGATTAACTTACAACGTCAAATTACAATCAGACTAATCGAAACGACTTAAGTTACAACAATTCACCAAGCGCAAGTAGTTGACAAATCACTAGGATCTCACAGCTGAGTTAATCACTAGGCACCACTAAATCGTCGAATTTTAGTCTCCTCATTATAAAGCTTTTGTAGCTTAGCAAAGTATCATCTCACGCTTGAATAGTTCTTCTCATTTTTCTTCCAGCTGAAAGGCTGAAGTAATGTGTACCAAAAGTATCCAGAGACCACTTCCCCCAAGTAGTTGGAGTGATGCAGTCAGTCTTATTACATGAAGCTAAAAAAAACTGAAGCACACTTGTACCTCTATAAGAAACTGTTTCTTCCATCTCTTCCCCCACGTAGGTAGAATAATACACCAAAAGAATGAGTTAGAACACTGATCTTCTCTGTGGTTATGACATTTAACTTCCCGGAATATCATCAATTAGGAAGAAGTAAAAAGCTCATCACGTGTACTCGTTGTTCGTTCCGATGTATGTCTCCTTCCCCTTTGCTAGTTATGATACTTCAGAATCAGCCACACATTATATGCAAATACAACTTGAAATTTTGTGAGAAGAACAACATTTGCTTAGATGTATCCTGTGAGAATCAACTGCTTCAGAAACACTCTCTGACTATCATTATCAACCCTTATATTCAGTCGGCTATTGCTATTACCACATTTTGATGTAAACCCGATATTCCCAACTTGAAGATGAAGTAGAATTCCCCGTTTTTATGACTTAAACTTGCACCATTGTATGACAAAGAGCGGTGTAGAGACTTCATGCACCGAATCCCTAAGTACTCCATACTCTTCAACCATCCAACCATCGAGTATAAGACGTACATCACCTCTTGAATACCGACAACTTCGTGTGAGTTGTGACACTGAATGTGATAGTTATTTTGTGGCAACAGAGGAGAAGATTCATGATACGTGGTTTTGTAACCTTACAACAGGTTTTACCTCTCGAGGGATCTCAAGAGGCTTACAACCCCACCAGGCAGCGTACCTGACCGATGTAGTATAGGATAGTGGTAAGTACGGGGGATTGATCGTTCTCTCACAGGGAATAGTGTTCGTTAGGATAGAAAAACTACTCTAATAGGTCTAAGGGTGGAAGGAAGATTCTTTTTGTATTTTTTATATTTTATGGAAAGCAAGTAAAATCTC
>LBNU01038454.1:0-10062 GCA_014162995.1 Artemisia annua | reverse complement strand
TTTTTGCTTTTTGTAAGTTTCTTAAGACGTGTTAAAAGAGAAGTAGCAACACATTTAGAATGATCACCAGATAGCATAGATTTACGACAAAACACACAAGATGCATTAAACGATAAAGAAGTACGAGATACATCATTCGTTACGGACAGATTCGGATTACAAGTTGCCAAATCACAATCTAAATCTATAGTAACATGATCTTTATTCAAATTCCTAGGGTGAGCTTCTACTTCCATGTTCTTTCTCTTACGTTGCAAATTCCTATTCTTCTTTTCCACTTTTTGGTGCTTGGATCTGCTAACGTTAGAAGGGATAACTAGTCCTGAAGAAGTGTAAGAACCCATGTTAGAATCATGAACAATTGTATCCTTACTAGTGTGCTCTGTCCTATGTGTTCCAGGTGCAACAATCTTAGGTTTTGCAGACTTTTCTTTTTCAAATTTTCTAATTTTCTCCTTCAAGTCAATAATGATGTGTGTTTTATCCTGAATTGTGCTATCAAGCTTTCGGTTTAAGTAGAAATATTCATCTCGACTCTTTTGCCAAAAATTTGTTACTTCTTGCAATTCAGCAATCTCTTTTTCATATTTAGAAATCTGATTTTTAAGTTCCTCATTTTCATTTGAAAAAGATGTTGAAGTTTTAAGATTTTGCAATTCAAGTTCAAAAATAAGACTTTGGTTTTGACACCATTCTAATTTTTTGTTGAGTTGAAAATTTTCATCTGAAAGTTTTTTCTGCACATCATCATTTTGTTGTCGGAGACTCATGTTATCATTTTTTAATGTCTCAACAGTATTATTCAGTAAACCAATATCATCACAATGTTCAGAAACAAGCATATCAGTACCACGTTCATAAAGAGAATTCATAAGCACAGATATAATATCATAATTGAGGACACGTTCCATTAGACGATNGACACCATTCTAATTTTTTGTTGAGTTGAAAATTTTCATCTGAAAGTTTTTTCTGCACATCATCATTTTGTTGTCGGAGACTCATGTTATCATTTTTTAATGTCTCAACAGTATTATTCAGTAAACCAATATCATCACAATGTTCAGAAACAAGCATATCAGTACCACGTTCATAAAGAGAATTCATAAGCACAGATATAATATCATAATTGAGGACACGTTCCATTAGACGATCATTTTCATTTTTCAAAAATTGATTTTGACGTTTGGTTTTAAAAACTGACCGTTCTGTTTCATGACAAACATTTAGAATGTGTTTCACTTCCTCTTTCAATTCTTGTTCCCAATACCAGGCATGTGAATACAAACGTTTAAGCGGTGGAGAAAATTGAGTTTCAAACATTTCACGCCTTTCTTTAGCAACGGGTGACATGAAATTTGCAACCGTAACCTCAGAATTGTGTTCAATGGCAGTTTCTAACAACTGAATTTCATGAAGGACAGATTTAAGGTATTGAAATAAAGGAGACTCATTGATCATGCTTAATTTATCATGTAAATCTTTGGCGTTTCGAGTGATGAGATCTAAGCTTGTTTCCTGAGCATCTTTTGTTTCAAACACTTTAAGTTGTAGTTTACTATGCTCAAGTTCTCTTGATAAAAGTTTAACTTTAGTTTTCAATTTTGCATTCAACCCTTGGCATTGGATGTTCTGATTATGACTGACTAAAAGAAGTTGTCTGAGTTCTGTTTCTGAGTCGTTCAAAGGTTCATGTAGTTCAAGTTGACCATCATTATCATTAGTCAGTGTGATAGCAGAATGATCAATTGTAGCAACTGGATTCATTTGATCATGGTCATCAAATATAGCCACTGTTGACATTTGATCATTCTCATGAGTGAATAACGGGGAATCAGCGTGAACTACTTGGACCTCATTCATTTCAGAAACAGAAGGAGAAACAATGTCGTGAATGAGACATACCTGAGACTGACCGTCAGTATCATATACTGGGCCTGAGTCTGTTACCTGAACTTCTTTTGTGTCTGCCATCAATATAATATCATCAGGAATATCCATAACAGTCATCTGATCTTTTTGCTGTTGATTACGAGCAATTGCTTCATCTCTGAGAGCCGAGAGATACTTCTGAAGATAGTATGCACTGCTTTTAGGAGTATGTTGTGATGCTTCAGATGGGACACAGGTAAGTGCAGTGGATGACACACCGAGTTGCTCAAACTGTTGCAGAATCGTTTGATGAGTATCAGGGTCTTCAGAAATATGTTCACCAGAGTTTTCCAAGACGAATCCTTCATCAGTGGAGGTAAAACCATGAATGATGATCGGTGCAGGAAGAATGGTCTTAGGAAATTTTCTCTGTAAACAAGATCGAATGAGTCTATCAGTGATGACAGTAGGATCCTCATCACAGTGCATGATAGCAAGGTGGTTCCACAGCTCTTGAGCACTCGCAAGATAAGCCAGCTTAGTGTACATGGTATTGGGAAGAGCGGCAGTGATAAACCATACAGCTTCATAATCAGCAGAGTGTCGTTCCATTTCAGGTACAGACAAAACATCTCGAGTTTGTAGTGTGATATTTCCTACAGTGTCAGCAATGAATTTCATCTGATAAGGTCCATTTATGATAGCATCGAGAAGTAACTCAGGATGTGGACGTGTGTGAAGCCATTGCAGGAATCTCTTTTTCCAAACATGATATGGTTCTGTCATCAACATTGGAGGACTGGATGCGGTTCCATACAGTAGATTGTGATGAGCACTGATGTATTGAGGATGTTGAAATGGAGCATCACAGTAAGGTATATAAGACATAATTGAAAGACTTGTGGTAAATGGATCTTGTAGAAGGTATAGTACAAAAACTTAATCCCCAAAACTAAATAAGATTTCGATGCTTGGTAATTGGAAGATTTCGATAAACGGTTAAAGTCCAAGGAATCCCAAGAAACAAAAGTTCTCGATAAACCAAGAAAGATTTCGATAACTCGCGTTATTCTCGATAAAGGTAAGTTATCGAGAAATGTTGGAGACAATTATCAAGATCTTTGATGAAAATGAGACAGAGTTTTTTTTCGATGGCACTTAAGTTAATTTCGATAGAATTATAAGATTTCAAAAACAAGAGATTGATTTCGATAACTTATAAGGTTCTCGATAACTTAAGTTCTCGATAAAAAGAAATCCAAAGTTTCGAGATTATACAATAACGAAACTATCCAATATGTCGAAGTTTTTTCTTTCTTATACAAGAGAGAAAAGAACTGAGTAAGCAACCAAAACACTTAAGTAGCAAGAACACAAGTTTTCGATAAAAGAGGGTTTATGTTCTCGATAAAATGGGGTTGTGTGTGTTCTCGATAGAGAGTAAAGGTACGAATTTTTCTCTTGTGCAAAAGCAATCCAAAAACGAGTTTTTAATCCAAGATTCTTGTACAACTAGCATTAAAATGATGAAATCTTAATGAAAGTTGCAAACTCGAACTTTTTAACAAAAATTTCAAAATTTTCGATAAAAAGTACAAATTAAAACGAATCACTAAAATTCAAAAATTTTGAAACTTTGTTGTTTGTTTTGGTTTTTAACACAAGTTTGTAATCAAATATGTGATAAAAACACAAAAGAAGCAAGAAAGTAGTAAAATTTTTGAATCAAATAAGATAAAAAACGTGTTTTTGGGGCGTTAAACACAAAAAACAAAAATCTACACCTTCTTCTAGCGATTGATACCACTTGTTAGGTCACCATATTGTAAACACAAGTATTCAAATGATAGAAATGAGATGAGAATTAGACTTGGTTGATTAGAATCAATATGAAAGTTTAGAGAACAAGAGTTTCCTTAAGATATGAAAATAACCAACAACATTAAAGAGATACATAGTGTCCTATATATAGGAGGAGGATAGGGCAACACTCCCTTCCTTCCTTTTCTTTCTAGAACGTGGGCTTCAAGCCCATTGGACACTTATTGGACTCGTCTTATAACCATACGAGTATTAAGCTAATAACGTAAATAAAAGTGATAATTCTAGCAACCTATTACATTTATTGAAATGACCGAGACTTGACTGAATAGTTGAAAACTATGATCCTAATAGAAGGTCTTGGTCACAATCTCTTTTCAGTCGGTCAGTTTTGCGGCGGTGATTTAGAAGTTGCATTCAGGGAGAAAACATGTTTCGTACGTGATCTACAAGGGAACGATTTGATGTTCGGCACATGCAGCAATAGTCTATACACCATTTCTATGTCAAACATGATCACTTCCTCTCCCATTTGCTTACTCTCTAAAGTCGAATCCACAAAATCATGGTTATGGCACAAACGAATGTCACATCTCAATTTTAAAACCATGACCGATCTGGCAAGAAACAAACTGGTTGAAGGACTCCCCAGATTCAGATATGCCAAATATCACCTTTGTCCCGCTTGTGAACAAGGGAAGAGCAAACGTGCACATTTTGCTTCCAAATCAGAACGGATCACGGATCATGTTCTTCAGTTATTACATATGGATTTGTGTGGTCCTATGAGAGTACAGACGATCAATGGGAAACGTTACATACTTGTCATAGTAGACGACTTCTCAAAATGGACTTGGGTCTACTTTCTTCTAACTAAAGACCAAGCTCCATCCATGATAGTCACTTTTCTCACCAAAATTCAAGTTCAGCTTAGAAACACCGTCAGAATCGTCAGATCAGACAATGGAACTGAATTTAAGAATCAAACCCTTCGGGATTATTTTGAGAAGGTAGGTATTGTTCATCAAACATCTATTGCTCGGACTCCCGAACAAAATGGCGTGGTCGAAAGACGAAACCGTACTTTAGTGGAAGCCGCCCGCACAATGCTGATCAATGCACAACTACCAGACTATCTTTGGGCAGAGGCCGTCTCAACAGCATGTTATACCCAGAATCGATGTATGATCAACAAACGACACAATCGCACACCATATGAACTTGTCCACAAACGTAAGCCCAATGTTCAACACCTTCATGTCTTTGGTGCACTATGTTACCCGAACAACGATCGTGATGACTTTGGAAAGCTTAAAGCTAAGGCTGATGTAGGAATCTTTATTGGCTATTGTGAAAATTCTAAGGGATTTCGGATATACAACCGTCGGACCAGAGAGATTCAAGAGACTATACACGCTAATTTTGATGAGCTCACTGATATGGCTTCTGAGCGCAACAGCTTAGGACCCGAACTTAACCGTTTAAATTTCCCAGATCGTTCAGATGCACCTTTACCTTTAACCCGTCAAGAATTGGAAACGTTGTTCACTCCACTGTTTGATGACTCTTTTGAGAATCGTGCACAAAATGTATCCACCGATTCCGCTGCTCAACCTGCCACTATTCCAGTGCCTGATACACCCGTTACTACAACTACTGTAGAAACTGATGCACCTCCAACAGATTCACCAACAGCAGATGAACAGACAGACTCCAACTCATACAATGCACCTGAAGATCTGAATCAACAAGAAGTACCCGAACCTGCAAATTACGATCCCAATGCATTCTTTAATCCGTTTGCACCGACTCCCAACCTTTCTGATATTCCAGAGTCGTCAACACGGGATTTGGAATCGACTAATGTGCAGCAGTTCCATAACCCTCATCCCTCAACACATCACTGGACTCGTGACCACCCAATTGTCAACATTATTGGTCATCCCCAAGCTCCAGTGATGACTCGACAAAAACTTCACTCCGATGCCGAACACTGCATGTATGCACTCACCGTTTCTCATGCTGAACCGAAAAACATTAAAGAAGCTATGACGCATGATAATTGGATTGAGTCTATGCAAGAGGAATACGACCAATTCAAAAGACTTGAAGTCTGGGAATTAGTTGAAAGGCCGGACGGAGTTTATGTGATTGGACTTAAATGGATTTGGAAGAATAAGTTGGATGCAGAAGGTAACGTCATACGCAACAAATCTCGGTTAGTAGCTAAAGGTTATAGTCAGGAGGAAGGAATCGACTTTGAAGAATCTTTCGCACCAGTGGCTAGACTTGAAGCAGTACGAATTTTTCCTGCATACGCTGCTCACAAAAACATGACCGTGTATCAAATGGACGTCAAAACAGCATTTCTGAATGGTCAGTTACGTGAGGAGGTATACGTCAGCCAACCGGAAGGATTTGTGGACCCAGAGCACCTGAACCATGTCTACCGACTTAAGAAGGCTCTTTACGGTCTCAAACAAGCCCCCAGGGCATGGTATGACAAACTTACTGCTTTCTTACATGCTAATGGTTTTACCAAAGGCTTGATAGACCCAACTTTGTTCATTCAAAAACACGGGGAAGATGTTTTAATCGTACAAATTTACGTGGACGACATTATTTTTGCATCAACTAACAAAAAGTACTCTAATGCTTTTGCAAAACTAATGAAACTTAACTTTGAAATGTCAATGATGGGTGAACTTACGTTCTTTCTCGGACTACAAGTACATCAATCTCCCCGTGGTATTTTCCTAAGTCAATCAAAATATGCTCTTGAAATAATACGGAAACATGGAATGACTAGTTGTGACACATACAATACCCCTATGGCCAACACTACTAAGTTAGATGCGGATTTACATGGGAAAGTGGTAGACCCCACAAAATACCGTAGTATTATTGGGTCGCTCATGTATCTAACCGCTAGCCGACCGGATATTGTCTTTGCTGTGTATATGTGCTCCCGCTATCAGTCGCGTCCTACTGAACGCCACCTCAATGAGGCTAAACGAATCCTTCGATACGTGAAAAGAACCATCCATATGGGGATCTGGTATCCGAAGGATTCTGGTTTTGAACTAATTGCTTTTTCAGACGCTGATCATGCAGGGTGTATGGATACACGCAAAAGTACTTCTGGTGGTTTACAATTTCTGGGAGATAAGCTTATGTCTTGGCAATCTAAGAAGCAGGACTGCACTTCACTCTCATCTACCGAATCAGAATATGTGGCTATGGCTGCCTGCTGTGCTCAAATCATTTGGATGCGTACGCAGCTGATGGACTATGGCTACTCGTTCGAGAAGATTCCGATGTATTGTGATTCCAAAAGTGCCATTGCTATTTCCTGCAACACGGTTCTCCATTCCAAGTCTAAGCACATCGATCTCCGATATCATTTCATCAAAGAGCACGTCAAAAAGGGTACAGTAGAGTTATACTTCGTGGGTACCGAATACCAATTAGCTGACTTGTTCACTAAACCTTTGCCACCGGCTAGGTTCACTGAACTAGTTCACCGGATTGGTATGCGGTGTTTGACTCCAGATGATTTACAATCACTTCTGGAAAACAATTAATGGAGTCAAATACCAAAACTNAAAAACAATAAAAATAACAAAAAGATTTTCTTTCATTTACACTCGTACTTTTATTTTTTTATTATTTTATTTTATTTTATTTTATTTGTCAACAAATGCAAGCACACGATCTCGTTCAACACTTTGGTCTCTCAAAATTTTCCATATTTTACGACCAAATGTTGAGGGGGAGAAAATGTTCGTTAAAATTTCAAAATTTTACTCAAAGATGTGCTCTTGCATTTTGTTTATAAACAAATGAATTTTTGCTTTCAATTTTGGTGGTTATTGATGTCACTTTCTACTCAGAATATACCTTAGTTGTTATAGTTGCCTTAGGTCCTTACGTAACCGTTAAATATAACTATTTAGGACTTAACATAGAAAATACATAGTTAGGGGACTATAGTTGCCAAGTTGTGAAAGATAAAAATATCTTACCTAACCAAAAACAGCCCCCCATTTTTCTCAATTTTTCAAAAACAAAAACACTTTTTTCCAAAACCCATCTCACGGCCAAAATCATAACATCAAATCCGTGTTATAAATCTTCAAAAGGTTAGTGTTTTCATGATCCTTGCATCAATTTAGAGTAGGGTTTTCATGGAATTAACAAACTAATGGTTAGATTTTGATTAATTTGATTTTCGAAACTTAGGGTTTATGCGTTAGTATTGAGATTCTTGATTATGCGTGTTAAGGTTAAATAGACATAGGGCTTTTGTGTTTTTAAGTATACTAATCATGTTTCCAGCCTTTAATCGTAACCTTTAACATCATAAATTGAATTTCGATGATGCCTAGTTTTCGACAATGTGAGATTTTGAGAGTTAGTGTTAGTTTGTGGGATATTTTTGGTGGGATATGTTTATTAGGGATATTAGAACATGTGTGCATGCTTGAATCATATCAATTTCATTATACGCATGATCTAGATGTTCTTGGTAGTTTCGAATATTTGGGTTTTTCTTCTATGATGTTGTTTGCTTCAATTCAATGATTACAACATGTTTGTTAGTGCCTTAATTGCATGTTTTCATTAACCAAACAACATGAATTCTGTTTACATAAGATCTAGATGATTTAGGGTTCTAGCACATTATCGAAAACTTTGATGTGTTTGTAGATTATGTTTGTAACGGTGTTTTCATGCTTAAATGTATCAGGTTCATTCAAGGAAACATCAAAATCATTCAAACGTAGGTCTACACACAATCTCGAAATTTCTTGTATAAGAAATTTCGATAAAATGAAAGTTATCGAAATCTTTTAACGAAAATTTCGATAAGTTATCGAAAATCTCAATAACTGATGTTATCGAAATTTTTTGTATCTTATCGAGATTTTTCAATAAGAGTTGTCGAGATCTTTTAAGATTTCAAAAACCCAAATGTTATCGAGATCCTGTGAACAGTGATTGTCAAAATCTTTTGGATTCAAGTTATCGAGAACTTTTGCTTTGACATGTTGTCGAAAACTTTCAGTATTGAAAGTTGTCGAGATCTTTCAAGTCAAAAGTTTTCGAGATCAATGAATGAAGAGATGTCGAGAACATGGATTTGCAAGTTATCGAGATTTAACTTAGACTAATTTTGAAAAGTTTGTATTAATGTGTAAACTTTCTAAAACTAAGTTGTTATCTTGTGAACTTGTATTATTATGTTTGTGATCACTATTGTGGATGTTTAATGATTGTGTAACTCTTTAGATGTACTTCACTTGCTTTATATGCTATGAATGCTTGTAGTTACGTCTTAGATTACATACAACATATCNGTAACGGTGTTTTCATGCTTAAATGTATCAGGTTCATTCAAGGAAACATCAAAATCATTCAAACGTAGGTCTACACACAATCTCGAAATTTCTTGTATAAGAAATTTCGATAAAATGAAAGTTATCGAAATCTTTTAACGAAAATTTCGATAAGTTATCGAAAATCTCAATAACTGATGTTATCGAAATTTTTTGTATCTTATCGAGATTTTTCAATAAGAGTTGTCGAGATCTTTTAAGATTTCAAAAACCCAAATGTTATCGAGATCCTGTGAACAGTGATTGTCAAAATCTTTTGGATTAAAGTTATCGAGAACTTTTGCTTTGACATGTTGTCGAAAACTTTCAGTATTGAAAGTTGTCGAGATCTTTCAAGTCAAAAGTTTTCGAGATCAATGAATGAAGAGATGTCGAGAACATGGATTTGCAAGTTATCGAGATTTAACTTAGACTAATTTTGAAAAGTTTGTATTAATGTGTAAACTTTCTAAAACTAAGTTGTTATCTTGTGAACTTGTATTATTATGTTTGTGATCACTATTGTGGATGTTTAATGATTGTGTAACTCTTTAGATGTACTTCACTTGCTTTATATGCTATGAATGCTTGTAGTTACGTCTTAGATTACATACAACATATCATCGTCATAACAACATCTCACGTACTCAATGAAACTTGCATGCAAAATGTAAATTGAATGTCTTTAAGTATCAAACTCGTACGTTAACTTACAAACTAACAAGTTGAATGTTTGATCTTATGACAATACATTTTCAGTTTACAATGGCTCAACAACAACCACAAGAATAAAATGCGCCCGCACAGAACCTCCCACTTCTCACACTTGGAGAAATTGTTCCACCTGACTACCGTGTTAATATTGGCAACAACAACCCTCGCATTGACTTCAACAGGCTCAGTATCACTGAAGATTCTTGCCGGATTGTGAAAGATGTTCTTCTGGCTCATCCGTGTAAGTGCATGCTTACGAAGTCTGCATCAGTTCCGA
>LBNU01038453.1:16156-31216 GCA_014162995.1 Artemisia annua | reverse complement strand
GTCATTGCTTCCTTGATGCTTTTTGGTTCGGCATGAGAGATGGTGAGTGCATACATGCAGTGTTCGGCATCGGAGTGAAGTTTCTGTCGAGTCATCACTGGAGCTTGGGGATTACCAATAATGTTGACAATTGGGTGATCACGTGTCCAATGATGTGTTGAAGGGTGAGGGTTATGAAACTGCTGCATATTAGTTGGTTCCAAGTTGCGTGTTGACGACTCAGCAATATCAGAAAGGTTCGGAGTCGGAGCAAACGGATTGAAGAACGCATTTGGATCATAATTTGCAGGTTTGGGTACTTGTTGTTGGTTCAGATCTTCAGGTGGGTTGTCGGTGTTGGAAGCGGTTTGTTCTTCTATTTTTGGTGATTCAGTCGGGGGTGCATTGGGTGTTACTATTGTAGTTGTAGTAACCGTTGTATCATGTACTTGAATATGATCAGGTTGAGCAGAGGAACTATGGATACATCTGGTGCACGTGTCTCAAATGAATCATCGAACAAACGAGAAAACAATGTTTCTAATTCTCGACGAGTTAGTGATAATGGTTCAGCTGAAGAATCTGGAAAGTTTAGACGGTTGGTTGCGAGTCCTAAGCTGTTTTGCTCAGAAACCATTTCTGTGAGCTCATCGAAATTAGCATGGATAGTCTCCTGAATCTCTCTAGTACGACGGTTGTAGATTCTAAAACCTTTGGAGTTTTCACAATATCCAATGAAGATACCGACGTCAGCCTTTGCCTTAAGCTTTCCAAGATCATCACGATCATTATTCGGATAACAAAGAGATCCAATTACATGAAAGTGTTGTATGTTGGGCTTTCGTTTGTGAACAATTTCATACGGTGTGACTTTGTGACGTTTATTGATCATACAACGATTTTGGGTGTAACATGCGGTAGAGACGGCTTCTGCCCAAAGATAATCTTGTAATTGAGCATTAATGAGCATCGTTCGTGTGGCTTCCACTAACGTCCTGTTGCGTCTTTCGACCACTCCATTTTGTTCAGGAGTCCGTGCAATTGATGTTTGATGTTCAATTCCAACTTTCTCAAAGTATGCACGAAGAGTTTGATTCTTGAATTTAGTTCCATTATCTGTTCTTACAATTCTTACTGTGTTGCGAAGTTGAACCTGGATTTTCGTGAGAAAGGTGATTATCATTGATGGAGCTTGATCTTTGATTCGAAGAAAGTAGACCCAAGTCCATTTGGAGAAGTCATCGACTATCACAAGTATGTATCGTTTCCCATTAATCGTTTGTACTCGCATTGGTCCACATAAATCCATATGAAGAAGTTGAAGAACATGATCAGTGCTCGGTTCTGGTTTGGAGGTGAGGTGTGCATGTTTGCTCTTTCCTTGTTCACAAGCGGGACATAGGTGATCTTTTGCATATCGGAACCTTGGAAGACCGTCAACTAGTTTATGGCGAGCAAGATCAGTCATAGTTCGGAAGTTGACATGTGACATGCGTTGGTGCCATAACCAGGATTTTGTCGATTCAGCCTTTGAAAGTAGACAAATGGGAGAGGAAGCGGTCATGTCGGACATTGAAATTGTATATAGACTGTTTCCACGTGTGCCGGACATGAGATCATTTCCTTGTAGATCACGAACAAAGCATGTTTTCTCCCTGAATGCAACTTCCAGATCACCATCACAAAATTGACCAACTGAAGATAGATTGTGACCAAGGCCTTCAACATAATAAACACGACTAATTTCGATATTCCCACTGACATAGTCCCCATAGCCCATAATTGCATCGAAATGGTCATTCCCGAATCTGACAGTACCAATGAACTTTGAGACAAAGTTTCTTAACAGTTTGAGATTGCCTGTCATGTGTCGGGAGCATCCACTATCAACAATCCAGAGAACAATTTGCACCACCTGCATCACATGAAAGAGACGACGATGGTACAATGGTAAGGGTGGAACCCGAAGAAGTTGTGGGTTCTGTTGGGTTAGAAGCACACATGTTAACAATTTTAGGAATCCATTTAAAGTTATGTGTCCTTTGTAACCAACGTTGCCAATTCCAACTAGATTTAGCCTTCTTTATATCAAATTCAGTAACAGTTGGCATGATCCTAGAGGTATTTTTCGCAACTACTGGGTTGACTATATCATTCTTAAAAACTACACAAGGCATAAATCCTAGCACAGATTTAGAAGCATTAGTGGGCCTAGATTTTCTGTCTAATGTACGTTTCTTAAGACAAGATAAAAGAGAATTTGCAACACATTTAGAATGATCACCATATAACATACTCTTACGACAAAACACACATGAAGCATCAACTTTTAAAACATTCAAAGGTTCATCATTCGTTACACATAGATTAGAATTACAATTTGCCAAATCAGTATCTAAATCTAGTGCAGGATGAGTCTTATTCAAAGTCCTAGGGTGTTCTTCTACTTCAAAGGCTTCTAGTGTCTCTCTTCTACGTTGCAAAATCCTATTCTTCCATTTCATTCGTTTATGCTTGGATCTGCTAACGCTATGAGTGGCAACTATTCCTGTAGAAGTGGAAGGATCCAAATTAGACTTCTTAGTGCGTTGTGCTATATTTGTTATGTCTAATGAGTACATTCCTGGAGCAATTACATTAGTGTTGACAGATTTTCCTTTTTCAAGATTACGTATTTTCTCTTTCAACTAAATGATAATGTGCATTTTATCTTGAATTTCACTGTCGAGTTTTCGGTTAGAATAAAAATATTCATCACGACTCTTTTGCCAAAAATCTGTAACTTCTTGCAATTCTGCAATTTCCTTTTCATATTTCGAGATTTGACTTTTTAGTTCCTCGTTTTCGTTTTGAAAAGTTGTGGAAGTTTTAAGACTTTGTAATTCCAGTTCGAAATCAAGACTTTGGTTTTGACACCATTCAAGCTTTTTGTGGAGTTGAGAAATCTCATTTGAAAGTTTGTTTTGCACATCATCATTGTGTTTTCGGAGATTGACGTTTTCATCTTTTAATGTCTCAATTTGTTTAGATAACAACTCAACATCATCACAGTGATCATCAACAAGCATAGAAGTACCAGATTCATAAAGAGAATTCATAATCACAGAAATTATATCAGCACTAAGAACATGTTCCAAGAGTCGATCAGCTTCTCTTTGTAAAAATTGATTTTGACGTTTTGATTAAAATTGCTTGTTCAGATTCTTGAAAAACATTTATGATGGTTTTGACTTCCTTGTTAAGTTCCTTTTCCCATCTCTTAGCATATGAATGCAAACATTGAAGACTTGGGGTAAATTGGGTTTGTAACATTTCCCTTCTTTCTTTCGCAACAGGAGAAAGAAAGTTGGCAACAGTGAGTTCAGAATTCTTTTCAACAGCATATTCCATTGATTGGATCTCAGTTGTGAAATATTTATAGTACTGAAATAAAGTAGAGTTAGTTAACATGCTTAGTTTGTTTTGTAAGTTGTTGTTTTTCTGAAGTGTTGTCCCTAAGCATGTTTCCTTATCTGCTTTTGCTTTGAAAAAATTTAGTTGTGATTTACAATGCTCAAGTTCTCTTGTTAATGCAACGTTTTTGTCTCTCAACTTTGCATTCAGTGCTTGACACTGAATATTTTGATTTTGGCTGGTCATAAGTAACATTCTCCATTCGGCATCTGAATCAGACAAAAGCTCATGTTGTTCAAGTTGATCATTGTTATCTTGTGCAGTGGATATAATTGTTTCATCAAATGTAACAACTGGGTTTATTGGATTATCATCAAATAACACCACTGTGGACATTTGATCAGTTATATGAGTAGATAACATAGAATCAGATTGAGCAGCTTGTGCATTGTCTGAGATAGAGTTAGACGGAGAACCACTGTCATGTATCAGGCATGGATAAGAATCATTTGCTTGATACAGAGCATCAGTGTCATAGATTGGACTGGAGTCACTTACCTGGAGTTCATGTGTGTCAGCCATTAATAGCATATCAACAGTTCCATGTGAGTTATCCATGACAGGAACATAAGAGGTAATGTTTGTCATTCCATGAGATCTTCCAGATGTTGTTTCTACGTGAGTAGTATCATCTTCTAGCTTAACTAAATTTGTCAGTCGCAATTCCAGATAGCTCTGAAGAGTTATTTGTGGAACAGGGAGGACGCTTTTCAGGAACTTCCTTTGGAGACAAGACTGTAGAAGCTGATTCATTCATAGATCTTTGTGTGACTGATGCATGACTTCAAGATGTTTCCACATTTCATGAGCACAAGCTTCAAAATCCAAGATAGAGTAGACGGAATTTGGAAGACCTAGAGTGATGTACCAACTTGCTTGGTAGTCAGCATCATGTTGGTCTAGGTCATGGTCAGTTGAGTCAGCAATGAATTTCATTTGATATGGTCCATGAAGAATGGATTTCAGTATGAGATCAGCGTGTGGACGATCAGCAACCCATTGTAAGAATCGTCGTTTCCAAGTAATGTAGTTTCCATTAATCAACATAGGAGGATATGATTCATTACCAAAGTGTAGTACATGCGAGGGTCGGTACTGTGACGTGGAGTGTAAGGAGAGTTTGAGTACGGTAGTTGAGACATGATGAAGAACTTGTGTGTAAATGGATCTTGTAGAAGGTATAAGTGTTATGCCAAGCTTTGAAAACTATCCCAAGTGTTTTCTCAAAACTTTGTTGAAGAATATCTCGAAAAGCAGTCAATGTCCAAAAGATCTCGATAAAATTTACAAAGATCTCGATAATTTCAAAAGTTCTCGAAAAATCAACTTTATCGAGAAAATTTTAATAAACTTTCGAGAAATTTCATTGTAGCAGGAATTTGTAAGGTTCTCGAAAATTATGAAAGGATTTCGAAAGTTTTCCAAGGATCTCGAAAATCAAAAGATTTCGATACACCAGAAAAGATCTCGAAACTTTAAAATTTTCGAAAAAAATTCCACAAAATTTTCGAGATTATACAATAACGAAAATATCCAACGAGTCGAAGTGTTTTCTTTCTTATACAAGAGAGAAAAGCACTGAGTAACCAACGAAAACACCTTAGGAGTAGTAAACAAAGATTTCGATAGATTAGGGTCCAAGTTTCTCGATAAAGTGCAAAAATTTGGCAGATTTTTGTTTTTGTTAAAAGCAATCCAAAAACACGTTTTTAATCCAAGATTCTTGTACAACTAACCTTAAAATGATGAAATCTTAAAGAAAGTTGCAAACTTTAACCACTTTTCAAAACTTTGAAAAATTTCGAAAAATGGTACAAAAGTACGAATTGAATTTTTTGTGAAATTTTGAAACTTTGTTGGTTGTTTGAGTTTGTAACACACGTTTTGATGAAAAAGATGTGATAAAAACACGAAACAAACAAGAAAGTAACAAGCTTTTACAAAAAATAACGATTAAAAAAGGTTGTTTTGGGACGTTAGAAACAAAAACAAAGATTACACCTTCTTCTAGCGATTGATACCACTTGTTAGGTCACCATATTGTAAACACAAGTATTGATTTGATAGAAATAAGATGAGAAATAGAGTTTGGTTGATTAGATCAAATATGAAGAATAAAAGTGCAAGAGTTTCCTTATGATATTGAAATAACCAACAAGAGTAAGCATTACATAGATGTCCTATTTATAGGTGAAGAGCTAGGGCAACATTCCCTTCTCTTCCCTTCTCTAATTCGTATGGGCTTTAGGCCCATTGGACGAGTAAAGGGCTTACCCTTAAACATTACATGATTAAATAACTTAGCAACCTATTACAAATGATGAAATAACCGAGACTTGATTAAATGTTGATAAACTTAGGTTCTAACAATTAGACATGGTGGACTGATAACCATTTGTTGTGTTAGTGCAAAGCACCTTCACCAAGTATTACCCTTCTCAAATTCATTATGCCTACCTATCAGCTTAGAAGATTCTTTCAAACACCCCAAACAGCTTCCTTTTGGGATTGCTTTTCAATTAATTGCAATAGCTGATAGCATACTTCATCTTTCCTATCACCCAAAAGTTTCTTCTCAAACATCTCCTTGCAAACTATAGGATGTAGTGGATACTCCACCTCTGTCAACATATATATGTGTGCAGTCTCCAAGGTCAAACAATGAACTGCACAACTATGGAAATACCTCCATCTTACTATTTGTTGTTGATAAGGTAGCTTCCAAATCTCATCAGTTTTGGATGGTGGATCAAACATTGTCTTTAGATCCCCCCATAACACTCTTTCAAACTCCTCCTCAGGTCTGATATATCCATAATTTAGCATCATCTACCTGTATAGCTCCTTGAGATCATCCCTGATTAAGTCATTAAGCAAACCTGGAAAGTTAACATAAATAGTATCTGTATTATGTTCCCTAATAATTTGGTAAGCTGCTTTGTTCCCATGCTTAATGATTTGCCACTTCACAACCTTGGGAATTTGTGCTGAACCTTCAGGAATAGATCCCATAGTAAAAGAATCAGAGGAAGGATCATCTACCCTTTCATCCAAATATTCTTCCACATCAGACTTTGTGGGAGAAGACTTCTTCAATCCTTTCTTTGCCACTCTTTTTCTTCTATTCCATTTAAGAACTGGCCTTTTAATCTCCACACCTTCTTCTTTCTTAACTGGTTTATCCTTAGCAACATCACCAACATCTTCAACCTTTTGTTTCTTAGCTTCATTTGATTAAAGTATTTCACCAGGCCTTTTAAACTTTGATGCTTCTAATTCAGAGTCCATTGGAACAAAAATTTTAACCTGTCTAACACATTTTTCAAATTCTGTCTTCAACTATTCATGTGTCAATCTCTTCAGTTGAATTAGCTTCCAGTTGTTCCCTTGACTCTTTACATAGTTCATCATATATTCTCTCTGTAGGCCTATTCTATCTTTTTCTTTCCCTTTGTTCTCTTAGATGCCTCTTCTTTGCATTCACAAGCTCAACCATCTTCTGTGCATAATCATCACTACCTATGTCAGCTAAGATGTCTCTGTTGGCTTCAAGTTTGGCCCTAATCAAATCCCAGTCATCATCTGTGTAGAACTTTGCAGCTTGTTGCACTTCTTCCATTCTTTTCTTCTTTGCTTTAGATGGCTGCTCAAGTCCTTCTTGCATTTGTCTAGCAATCTCTGCATCTTTGGCCTTTTGTGCAGCAATTCTTGCTTCTTCAGCTTCTTCTTCAGCCTGAAGTCTTGCAATCTCAGCCAAACTAGCTTCCTCTTCTCTGATTTGCCTTTTTGTTTTCTTTGGTTGAGAAGTTTCCTGAAGTATTTGCTTGCCTTCTCTTTGACCTTAAACACCAGACTTAACTTGATCAGCAGACTTAATTTCTCTATTGACAGACTTAACCTCAGCACTAGCAGACTTAACCTCTTCTGTCACAAATCTCTTTCTTAACCTTGTCCTTTTCTTTTGACTTTGACTAAGGTTTCTGATTAAGGTTTTAGCTGCTTCTAATCCTTGAGGACTAATGGTTGTTCCCTTAGAGGATTTGCTTTTTGTGGGAGTCTGAAAAGCTATTTCTTAATCCAAATTCCTCCCTTTTTTGGAAGAATTTTCTGCCTCATCACCCTCTGATTCAGTAAAAATGACCCCTTTCTCCTTCACAACCCTTTCCAGCTTCTTAACCTTCTTGACTAAGGTCATAATAGCATCACCCATGGTCTTTTTGGTCTTTTTCAAATCCTTCTCCAAAACAGCTATCCTATTGATGAGTTGAGGTACTAGCTGATTGAGATCTTCCATGGTCATAGGGTTAGCTTCCTCCTCATGTGTGGGAGTTGGAACCTGGGTTTGTTGAGGTGAAAGTGGTGGTGGTGTTGGTGATGGTGGGTTTGATTCAAATGAGCTATGTTCATGAGCAGGCTCCTCTGCTTCATGAATTGGTGATGAGTGAACCTCAGCTGTAGCGGATGTACCTGCATCAACATTAGTAGGAACAGGCAACATAGCCACCAATAAAGGCTTATCTACCCCCCTAAATCCCTTTTTCATGTTGTTAAAAATTTTGTCCTTAAAGGGCACAACTAAGTAAGGGTTTTTGCTTTCTATTTCAACATTCAAAATCATTTGTAGAAAGCGAGGGTACATCAAAAACTTGTATTTACTTGTCAAGTTACCCACCATTCCATGAAATATTAGTTTTGAAAAGTTAAAAGTTTTGCCAAGTGAAAGACAGACCATTGCAGAAGCAATATTGCTTCCAAATTGATCCCATCCTCCACTTTTGGAACTTAGACATTGTAGCAAATGATGGACTAAGAATCTCCACTGAGGTGTAAAATGGCTTTTCCAAAAAGTAAATGTGCCATCAGTGGGATATCCTATGTTATGCATACCCTCTAAAATCATTTTATTTGACAACATAACTTCCCCTGAAGCATCATCCAATTGAAGACTACTTCTAATGGATCCTTCAGTGATTGAATACTCTGTTATCAATAGTTGCCCTTAATTCTAGGTTCCCATCAGCAAGAGTTTCGGAAGTAGCAGTCTCCCAAAACTGTTTGACTAGGGAATCATAGATAGTGGGATTGTGAGTTAAGGCATACCTGATATGAGAGCCTTTCAAGAAGTCCACTATCTGTTCAAAGCCTGTACTTTTGGTTGGTTTCTTCAAGAAACCCACTTGGTTGTGCTTATCACAGTACTTGAGTTGAGCCATGGTGAACAATGTGTTAATATAAATATCGCCTAAAAACGTTATTTATATTTTACGATCTTTGCTAAATTTTGTTAACGACAAAGTGTAAACTTTAATTTTTAACAAAACATAAATATAGTTTAAGTCTCTCACATTTAGACTTTATTTCAAACTAAACAAACATTTGCTACATTTACATTTCACAAAATCATTTTTACAAGTTTACTTTCATGTTAATATAATTCTAAATTTAGAAATATAGTTTTACATCATGCATTGCATCATACATGTCTTATCAAGGATCCTAGTAAGATATATGATATATCTTGTTTAGATTTACACACTACAATCTTGTAGTTGACTTTTGAATGATCTTGATTAGACTTGTCATAGATATGGAAAGATTTCTTGGAGACTTGACTGTCAGACCTGTCGGAACCCTTGGGATACAAGGGCGGAACCCTTGATTTGGTTCCGCTTGATCCATGGGTCTGCTATCTTATTTTGCCTATAAATAACAAGCCACATCCAAGAAATTCTTCATCACTTACAATCATATTTTGCATATACTCTCTCATTTCATTCATCTAACTCAGCACCATTTCATTTGTGTGACATTCTTTTGTAGCAAAGAAGTTCACAAGTACATCCGAAAGCTTACAAGTTTCAACACAACGTTGCAAGACTTGTTAGCTTAGCATTGTGTAAATTCGTGTAGTTTATACTTTATTTGATAGTATCTTTTCAGTAGTGATCGGTTAGTATTTTAGTCCTCAAAATACATAGAGTGACGGGAGTGGTTGTACCCTTGTAAAGAACTCGACATCTAGCTTTGTGTTAGTAATCTTGTGTAAGCAACGTGTAAGGTTTTCTCCGCCGGTGAAAGGAGCTTGTTGACTAGTGAAAGAAACTCTCGAGTTAGATACTCGGGAAGTGGAATAGGGCAAGGAAAAAGAGTCCTTGTAGCCGAACCACCATAAACATCCGTGTTGTAGTTTGATCGTTTCTTACTTTATTCTTGCATATTACTTATCGTTTATTAGTTTCAATTGTTGATTGCACGTAAAGTTTTCAAAGTTAATTAAGTTAAAAACGAGTAAACTATTGTTGGGAATTATCCTCATCAGTACAAATAAGATTGAAGACAAAGTTTCAACTGCTGGAAGAATACACTAACAGTACAAAGTTAGTTAGTACTGTTAGTATATGTAGTTTGTACTACTTATGTTTTTGGCAGAATAGGATAAACATGTAATGTGATAAGTATAGAAAAGATCTTGTATATATCCTATATGTTTAGATTATTCATTACTTGTAAAGGACTCCTTGTGTCTATGAAAGGAGGTCCTAGATTAGGGTTTTGATATATCTCTTCCATATGTTTAATAGTATTAGCTTCAAGGTTGTAAACCCTAGTGATATACTTGATCACTCGTATTAGCAATAATATTGAAGCATTTTGTTTATTAATTTGTTCATTGTTTACTGTTATATTCACTTGCAACAAATCTTTTAAGTGTTAACTAGAGAATTCCGCTTGCTAGTTAGCATACACTCAAAGTATCACAAACACAAAGACTGTGTTAAACAGATCCTCACAAGTGGTATCAGAGCCAGGTTCTAATACTTTGAATTAGAAGATCCAGAAGATAAAGTTCATGTTTTAATTACAAGAAGATGGACATGGAGACTACTCAATCATCCTCAACAACAGCCAAGCTACCCAGACTCAAGCAGAATGAGTATGATCTTTGGAGGCTCAGAATTGAGCAATACTTCATGGTGCAAGATTATGAACTATGGGATATCATCCAGCATGGTGATTCATGGAAGCCATCTACATCTGAAGTTACTAATACTGATGGTTCCAAGACAATTTAGCACAATGTTGAACCTATAACCAATGATGGAAGAGCTAAAAGAAGGAATGATCTCAAGGCTAAGCATCTCTTGCTTATGGCTATGCCTAATGATCAAGTTTTGAATTTCAGTACTTATTAGAATGCAAAGGCTCTCTTTGAAGCCATTATTGAAAGATTTGGTGGGAATGAAGCCACCAAGAAGACACAGAAGACCCTACTGAAGCAAAACTATAAGAACTTCACTGCTACAAGCAATGAATCTCTTGATCATGTTTTTAGCAGGTTGTAGAAGATTGATAGCCAACTGGCTATATTGAAGGTTACTATTCCCCAAGAAGACCTTAACATGAAGTTTTTGAATAGCTTCCTTCTGAATGGCAAACTTATGTGGTTGTTTATCAACACAAGCCTGATTTGGAGAAGATGACTCTTAATGATCTCTACAACAACCTTAAGATTGCTTAACCAAAGGTGAGAAAGTCAGGGAGTACAAGCACAGCATTTGGAAACATGGCATTCTTATCATCTACAAAAGATTGCAGCTCAGATGATGAAGATGATCTCACTTATGTTTGTACTGCTAACCCTAAAGTTAGTATTGCAAGCACTAAAGTTAGTACAGCTAGTTCTCAACTTAGCTATGCTGGTTTAAGTAATGATACCATCTATGCCTTTGTAGCTAGCAAAGCTGATGATGCCAATCTATACAATGAAGACTTGCTTCAAATACATGATGATGATTTGGAAGCAATAGATCTAAAGTGGCAGTTAGCTTTGATAAGCATAAGAGCTAAGAGATATTTTCAAAGAACTGGTAAGAAGATCACTCTTAACTCAGGAGATATTGCTGGCTATGACAAGTCCAAGGTTGAGTGCTACAACTGTGGAAGAGAGGATACTTTGCCAGAGAATGCAGAGGTCCAAGGCAACAACATAGGGATGGTTACAAGAAGAGTAACCTAAAGGAAGTGACTGTGCAAGAGTCGTCTTCTAAGGCTATGTTAGCTATTGATGGAGCTACTTTTCACTGGAGCTTCATGGTAGAAGAGGAAGATCACAATAAAGTTGCAATGACGGCCTTCTCTGACTCGGAGGTATATGTTAATGGTTGTTCTAAATCTTGCTCTGCTTTAAAAGAATTAGAAGAACTTAAGGCTAAATATGATAGTCAAAGAGTTGAGCTTAATGAAACCTACTATAATTTGCAAAACCATAATAGAGGTTTAGGTGTAGTAGAAGAACAACTTGCTTTCTATAGACAAAATGAGGCTATTTTAACTGATAATATTGTTGGCTTAAGAAGAGACTTAGAAAACAAGGATGTTGTAATCAGTGTGGTTAAGGAAGATTTAGCAAAATTAAAAGAGCAAAAGGAAAATATTCAGTTGAGTGTAGACACACTTGAGTACACATCCAAAGGTGTACAAAAGATAACTGAATCTCAACTAGTTCATAAAGCTAAATCAGGACTAGGATACAATGCTGTTGCACCTCCTCATAGAGGTATGTTTGTGCCACCAGGTATTGACTTAGCTCATACTGGTTTAGATGAATTTAAGGAACCTGAATTTCTAGGTTATGGTCCTAAGGCACAAGAGAGCACTAGTGAAACCAAGGCTGATGAGTTGCCTAAAAGTACAAATGAAACAAACCCTACCAAGTTTGTTCCTGCAAATAAGCCTAAGGTTAAGGTAGAGATTCATGATGTTCCTAAGGTGGTCAAACAAGAAAGAGTAAAAGCAGTTAAGAATAATGTTAAATAAGCAGAGATGTACAGGTCACAACCTAGAGGTAACCAAAGAAATTGGAATAATATGAAATCTCAGTAACTAGGTAGTGATTTTGTTATGCCAAACAAAACTTGTGTGTGTGGTAGTTTTGATCACTTTGATGTGTATTGTCAAGGATAAACATTAAGTCACAAACATGAATCCATGGTGGTTTGGTTCGTTAGTTATAGAGAGAGAAATAGAAGGATGAGAAACTTTCTAGAGAGAGAAAGAACATGAAGTGTATTAGATTAATGAAAGCTCCCAACCCTCTCCCTTACTAGGAGAGGGGTATTTATACTTACAACATAAACGCTCACTCACGGGTTGTGGATCCGGTATACAGTGGGTAAAGACCCATCTTTCCTCCACGATGTTACTTAACTATTACTCACTACAAACTAATACGATAAATACTACGAGCTACATGATGCTACACTATACTCGGGGTGATCGAGTCTTCTATATAAAAACCGTATTCCTAACAATCTCCCCCTAAGGGAGGTCACCCCGGAAATTACATATTGAATTCTTTGCATACTAATCTGTGAAGATAACTTTGTAGCTCGTGGCCTTTGATTCTTCATTGTCATAAACTTTGTGCTTCCAGCAGTGAGTTCTAGATGACTTGATTAATGTGTATGATGATCTTTGACATTACTTCGAGTTCATCATCCAAATGAGTATCTGCACGTCATCTTTGAGTAGTAATGTCTCCATGTGATTTTGGACATCATTGTTTTGGCATGCTCACACTTTTCAGGATCATGATCAATTACATCAAAGTTGTGGAAGCATGGTTGAAGCCCATTCAATGATCATGATTTCTTTGAATTTGATGTTGAAGTGTGAGCATGAGGTGATGGATCGGCATCATTTCAGCAATCAGCAACCATCACCAAATATTCCTGCATAAGACAGTTAGCAACAAAAATGCCCGGTACTTACAGGTTCGGAATCAGAGATCGTCAACAGCATAGTGTGACAACTCCTTCTAACCCTTACCAAGGCCGTTCCCAAACCGGATACCCCGAGAGGGCTTACAAGATCTACCTGAGTAGATCAACGATTGGGTGAGTCGCTGGAGATCACACCATGACTGTAGACCACTGTAGCCTCTCGTAATTTTCCCCAACGGTTAGTAAATACTTACAAGTTATTACGTTATTTAAATACCCACTTTTACGTATGACAAAATTTTTTTTATGACTTATTATATAAATCACAACGGTATATTGTGATTTAACGTTTGCTTAGAAACGATGCTTGCACACCAACCTAGATAGTCTAAATTTTCGCGAATATATTTTTAAACGTTTATATTTATTAATATACGTTTCGTTTAATTACCGTACCATATTTATATGTTTCCCGAGCCTACGAAATTCCTCGAGACTACCCACTAATATTATTGGACCGTAACCCGACCCGTGAAACTTACTAATTGGGCCTACATGACCCATTGGGCTTTTAAACCCATTAATAAACCAAACGGACNATTAGTTTCCCGAGCCTACGAAAATTCCCGAAGCTACCCACTAATATTATTGGACCATAACCCGACCCATTAAATTTGCTAAATGGGCCTACAACACCTAATGGGCTTTTAAACCCATTAATAAACCAAACGGGCTAGTTTCTTTCTTCTTTCTTTTGTTTCTGCTGGGCCGAAACCAAAACCCAAGCCCACTTGGGCTTACCAGCCCAAATGCACCCTTTATATTTTTTCTTTTCTTTCTTTGTACCCAGCTCGACACCACTACAAACCACCTTTGTTATTTTCGTTTTCGACACACAAGACCCCAACGTTTTTACCTAAACTAATTTGTGACCTAGGTAACTATCGAAAGTAACAAATCCCATTCGATTTCATGCCCATTTAGACACCCAAATTTGGCCAAAGCAAAACGCAAAAACCATTGTACTAGATAAACATATAATGTGTCCTATGTTACTATTGGCCACCCTCGCTCTCCCAATCATTTCTAAACACAAACACATGAACAGAAGTGAACAGAGGAATATCAGAAGATTTACTTACACCTTTACAAATAACTAATCTAATGACTCGAATTAAGATAATCGAAAAACTTGGAGTACTTTTTTTAAAATATTTAGCACATATNACATGGGCTTACCAGCCCAAATGCACCCTTTATATTTTTTCTTTTCTTTCTTTGTACCCAGCTCGACACCACTACAAATCACCTTTGTTATTTTCGTTTTCGACACACAAGACCCCAACGTTTTTACCTAAACTAATTTGTGACCTAGCTAACTATCGAAAGTAACAAATCCCATTCGATTTCATGCCCATTTAGACACCCAAATTTGGCCAAAGCAAAACGCAAAAACCATTATACTAGATAAACATATAACATGTCCTATGTTACTATTGGCCACCCTCGCTCTCCCAATCATTTCTAAACACAAACACATGAACAGAAGTGAACAGAGGAATGTCAAAAGATTTACTTACACCTTTACTTGCTTGTTTTCATTTGATTGGACGAATGGGAGGTGCCACCACACGAAACGAGCCAACAAGCCATCCTCTTGGCTTATCTCTTTTATTCTAAACCTTCACAAGCCTCTATAAAACCCCATGCAAACTCAGTTCATGTCACAGAAACATAAAACATATCAAATATATTTTTACGTGAAGAATACAAAGCGAGTTGGGACAAGAAGTTGGAGACGAGTACGAATTGTAGAAGAGATCCAAGGAGGTCACATTTGCTCGTCTTGAACCATTGCTAGGAGTGAACCATTGTACCAAGAAGCTCTCGTACCATTCGAACCATA
>LBNU01038453.1:0-15719 GCA_014162995.1 Artemisia annua | reverse complement strand
AGATAATTGGTATTTTAAATAAATCAAACTTTAATATATCATTTTGTGTCATCTATTATAATTGTGACAAAGATCCTTGAAGTAATACCCCGAAAGTCTTCCGCTGTCATTGTTAAGTCTTCCGCTGTTATTGACAACTTTTGGGGGTGTTACAAATGTTATTTGAGGTTAGTGTTCGTAACTACTCTATTGTGTGTTCTTGGTTCGTTTATCACATGGACCAGCTGCTGTTGTGATCGAATCCTATTATTTGTCTGCTATACGACAAGATTTGGTTGTTTCGTGTGAAGTTAGGGTTTTGTAACCTTTTAAACTGATTGGTTTTGCTTGATGTTACTGTTGCTGCTGCAATGGTGTTTGTGACGTCAGTGAGGGTCCGTTAACCCTATGTGATTATCTCTATGGACATGTATTGTGGCATGCAACAGGTTTGGCGAGGGTTTTGGCCCTTTTTGCTGCGTTTCCATGTTCTATTATTTTTGTTGCATACGCTGTCATGTCATGAAGGGATTGGAGGTTAGGGTTCTTTCAGCCCTATGATTGTGTACAATTTGATGTATTGGTTATGTTTTTTGATGGTAGTTGTGATCATATTGGCTCAAGCTGCTTCAAGGTAATTGTGATGCTGAATTTTATGAGGGGCTGAGCTGTTTGTTGATTGCATGTGGTTGGTGAATAGGTTCTTTTCCTACTCGTTGTAAGCTGAATTCACATATGACGATCCATGAGTGAGAAAAGTACTATGTTTGATGGGTACCTTTTGATCCCTTGTATACGGGCAACATTCTTATATAATGGGTTGATTGGTACTCTATGTGGAAGTTAAGTTAGAAGGGTCTTGTTCAAAACCCTTTGTATCATCAGATTATAGGTTGAAGATCGCTTGGATGTTTATTCGTGGATTCTTCATGGAAGTTAAGGTGGACTGCCAAAGTGATTTAGAAGGCTCAAGCGTTTTCTTGAGTAATATTGTCATGTTTTATGTACTTATGTCATTATTGGTAGGTTCATTTTATTGTACGTTATAGGAATGGTGTGTCATTCTTATAGTGTCCTAAGGGACTGAGGTGAGGGATATCACCCTCATTTTATGTACTTCAACATTCTTTGGTGTAATGAATTTTACCGGGGCGAATTAACCCTTTTACCCAAAAAAAAGAGAGTAATTGCCCTTTAAATGTTGATAGCCGTTGTCCCTAATGCTTGCACACTTGATAAGAGAAATTGTCACTTACATGATGAGATCTGTTTTCCCTAAAGGCTAACTTTATGAGGGCAATTTTTCCCTTACATGATAAGAGTCGTTGTCCCTAAAGGCTCACTTGTTGAGAGCAATTGCACCTTACTTTATGTGAGCCGTTGTCCTTAAACGCTTGCTCATTTCATGAGACCAATTGCCCTTTACATGACGATAACCATTTTCCCTAATGCTGGCACACTTGATAAGAGCAATTTTCACTTACATGATGAGATCCATTGTCCCTAAAGGCTAACTTTATGAGGGAAATTTGTCCCTTACATGATAAGAGCCGTTGTCCCTAAAGGCTCACTTGTTGAGATCAATTGTACCTTACTTTATAGGAGACATTGTCACTAACCGCTTGCTCACTTGATGAGAGTAATTTCCCTTTACATGATGATAGTCGTCGTCCTTAATGCTTGCACAATTGATTTGAGTAATTGTCACTTACATGATGAGATCCGTTGTCCCTAAAGGCTAACTTTATGAGGTTAATTTATCCCTTACATGATAAGAGCTGTTGTCCCTAAAGGCTTACTTGTTGAGAGCAATTGTATCTTACTTTATGGGAGACGTTGTCCCTAAACGCTTGCTAACTTGAGGAAAGCAATTGCCCTTGATGTGTGCTATTTTACACATACTTTTGACCTTAGTTTAAGTGTGTAAAAGACCGAAAACTAACGTGAAACGCCAAAGATATAGTGTTTTTGTGTTTTTGACTGTGCAGGAAAGGATATTGCATAAATGGCATGAAAACCAACCAAAAAGCCCTAAACGAGCACGAGATTTGGAAAAGAGTCAAGAAGCCGAGTTAACGATGAAATTTACTTAAGTAAAGCCCGTGAAGATGTTTTCATTACTTAAAAGCTCATGAATATGAAAGAGACACGTAATCGAAGATTAAAGATGATTATCATATATAAGCTTCCCAAATTCGAGCAAGTGATCACTTTTGTATCATTGAAGACTTTTTGAAGACTCGTCAACATATTTCCTCAAAATTACAAGGACTAAAGTTTACTTTTTAGAAGTCGTTTAGTAGTGTAATAGAAGTTTGTGTGTCATTTCATAAACAATATGAGTTGAGGGGGCTAGATGTAAAAGGAATCCACCATGGATCCCTTAAATACCACCCTTAAGCTTCATTTTGGAGCTAGTCTTAATTTTCTAGTCTTTAGTCTTCATTTTTATTTTTATGTCTTAATTTTATTTACTTGTCTTTAATTTCATGTAAGTTTAATTTTAATGCACTTTTAAATTTCATGTCTTAATTTACTTATTGTCTTATTGTCTTTAATCTTTATTGTCTTAATCTTTACAAGCTTTTATAAATTTTCTTGTCACCTTTGCATGGTTTTTATTTTAGTCGCATAAAAAAGCTTATGGGCTAGGGCTTGCAAAACAAGTTGTGGCTTATTCGCTTATTTTTAAGCTTATTTAGTGTTTTAAAAGTGTTTTTTTTATTAAGCTTGTTTTAGATTTAAGTGGTGTTAAATTTTTGTCACGTAAAAAAAATAAGTTAAATATAAAAAATTTTAGGGTTTAGCGAGTTTTGATTCTAGCTTAGCGAGTATGTTTTTTTTTTAGGGTCTAGCGAGTTGGGTCCATTCCTAGCGAGTATTACATTTGTTCCTAGCGAGTTGGGATCAAGACCTAGCGAGTTTGGGTACATGATAGCGAGTATGCTATCTTTGTAGCGAGTTTCATCTTGGCTACTAATTTTCTAGCGAGTTTGGGACCATTCCTAGCGAGTATGACTTCTATTCCAGCGAGTATGGTTTTGAAAACTTAGCGAGTATCACTTTATTTTGGTAGCGAGTATTGTCATTTTTTGTTAGCGAGTTTGTGTAAAAAATTTGTAGCGAGTATGGGATTTTTAAAACTAGCGAGTATCATTTTATTTTATTAGCGAGTTTGAAAGTTTTTCCTAGCGAGTTTCATTTTTATTTTATAGCAAGTTTGTAGTTTCATGCGAGTATGGTCTTGGTGTCTTAAGTCTTTGAGTCGTGTTGAGTCGAGTCTTATTTTCTTCTCTTCATTTCTTATTTATTTCATAAGCCGAGCTAGGCTTCTCTTTACTTCATCGTTTATCGAGTGAAGTTTTCTTTAGACCCTTTCCAAACGTTACTCTGCCGAATTTTCTTTAATTTCTTTTAACTTAGTTTATTTTTCTTTTCACTTATTTTATTTTCTTTTAAACGTTTTCTTTTCTTTTCTTTTATTAATTAAATTTAAAAACCAAAAACATTTTACTTACTTGTTTCATTTTCATTTCTTTCTTTCTTTCTTTTATTTCCTTTAACGTTTATGATTTCTTTTCTTATTTACTTTTAGCTTCTTTAAACACGTTCTACTTTCAGTAAGTTTTACATGAAGTTTCGTAGTTTAAACCAAAACACAAATCATCTTTAAACCCATTCACATCACATAACTCACGGTTTTGAACGACGAGATCCATTCAACCCTCGTTGGGACTACGACCCATGGTTCTTGCTTCCTTTCACTTGCTAGAATTCTCACATCAGCCCTTTATATGATGATAGTCGTTGTACCTAATGCTTGAACAATTGATAAGAGCAATTGTCACTTACATGATGAGATCCGTTGTCCCTTAAGACTAACTTTATGAGGGCAATTTGTCCCTTACATGATAAGAGCCGTTTTTCCTAAAGGGTCACTTGTTGAGAGCAATTGTACCTTACCTTGTGGGAGACGTTGTCCCTATATGCTTGCTCACTTGATGAGAGCAATTGCCCTTTACATGTTGATAGCCGTTGTCCCTAATGCTTGCACAACTGATAAGAGCAATTGTCACTTACATGATGAGATCTGTTGTCCATAAAGGCTAACTTTATGAGGGCAATTTGTCCCTTACATGATAAGAGCCGTTTTCTTAAAAGGCTAACTTGTTGAGACAATTGTACCTTACTTTATGGGAGATGTTGTCCCCTAAACGCTTGCTCACGTAATGAGAGCAATTGCGTTTTACATGATGATATCCGTTGTCCCTAATGCTTGAACAATTGATAAGAGCAATTTTAACTTACATGATGAGATCCGTTGTCCCTTAAGACTAACTTTATGAGGGAAAATTGTCCCTTACATGATAAGAGCCATTGTCCTTAAAGGCTCACTAGTTAAGAGCAATTGTACCTTACTTTATGGGAGACGTTGTCCCTAAATGCTTGCTCACTTGATGAGAGCAATTGCCCTTTACATGTTGATAGCCGTTGTCCCTAATGCTTGCACAACTGATAAGAGCAATTGTCACTTACATGATGAGATCTGTTGTCCCTAAAGGCTAACTTTATGAGGGCAATTTGTCCCTTACAGGATAAGAGCCGTATTCCCTAAAGGCTCACTTGTTGAGACAATTGTACCTTACTTTATGGGAGATGTTCTCCTCTAAACGCTTGCTCACCTGATGAGAGCAATTGCCCTTTACATGATGATAGCCGTTGTCCCTAATGCTTGAAAAATTAATAAGAGCAATTTTCACTTACATGATGAGATCCGTTGTCCCTTAAGACTAATTTTATGAGGGCAATTTGTCACTTACATAATAAGAGCCGTTGTCCTTAAAGGCTCACTTATAAAGAGCAATTGTACCTTACTTTATGGGAGTCGTTGTCCCTAAATGCTTGCTCACTTGATGAGAGCAATTGCCCTTTACATGTTGATAGCCGTTGTCCTTAATGCTTGCACAATTGATATGAGCAATTGTCACTTACATGATGAGATCCGTTGTCCCTTAATGCTAACTTTATGAGGGAAATTTGTCCCTTACATGATAAGAGCCATTGTCCCTAAAGGCATACTAGTTGAGAGAAATTTTACCTTACTTTATTAGGGACAACGTTCTAAAAGTTCTCTCTCTGAAGTGGCGATGAAAAACCCCTACACTATCAAATCGTTTTTTCACCAATTCCACTGAAATCCTTGCTTTTCTTTCATAAATCTGTTAGGGTTATTGATTACTATTCGTACTAATCACTTTCTTGATCAGATTCGTGGAATTAAACAAGTTCTTGTAGTGATTTTGTGAAATCGTTTTTTAGGGTTTCTTTGTAGCCGAATTTTGATTTACAATCGTTCCTCCAACATTATCTTAATTGAAGTTGGTTTATAGTACCTTATATATCCTAATTGGAGTTAGGGTATTCATAATCGATTATATTACTTTTGGTTTGATCGATTTCCTATATTCAGATATGCTCTTAATTAGAGTCGGTTTTGTGGTACCTTATTCGTTTAGGGTATTCAGAATCGATTTATACTATACGAATCCTACTAAACTCGTTTAGGGTAGTTTATCTTGGATCGTTGTGGTGTTCTTGGCCTTCATTGATAAACAGATTCCATTTGGGGTTTTTTTATTTATTTTTTATTTTTTTTGGGTAAAAGGGATGTTTCACCCTGGTAAATTTTATTACGCCAAAAACATTGAAGTACAAAGGATGATGGTGTATCCATAATCTCAGTCCCGTAGGACACTTACATGCCAAACAACTAACCAAACCAACTATATAAGAATGACATGCCATTCTCATAACAAACACAATAAAACAATACTACCTATGACGTCCCTTAGGGCGACTATCAAAACCATGTGCAGGAAAATCATAATCATTTTTGGGTAAAAGGGTTAATTCACCCCGGTAAAATTCATTACACCAAAAAGCGTTGAAGTACATAGGATGAGGGTGACTTCCCTCATCTCAGTCCCTTAGGACACTTACAGACTCTCATATAAGAATGACACGCCATTCTTATAACTTACATTGAATATAAACTTTTTTTTGGGTAAAAGGGTCTACACCCTGGCAAAATTCATTATACCAAAAAACGTTGAGGTACAATATGACGAGGGTGAATTCCCTCGCCCCCAGTCCCTTAGGACACTTACAAGACACCTATCTAAGAATGGCATACCATTCTTAAAACTAACATGCACAACATGTGCAACTGACCAAAACACCATGCTAAACAAAAGCAACTACTATATGAACAAAAAACTACAACGACTATAAGATTACAAATAAAATTAAGTTCTTGAATCATCACACGTCGTCGTAGAAGTCCATAACCTTCAATGATGCAGCATTGGATCATCAATATTGAAATCAGAACATGATATAGATAAAACCAATGTACTCACCAACCAACCACAAGACCCCACCAACAACAAGTCAAAGCATACGCAATATGAACCAAGCTTGAGGATTAAGTGGACTTGTACATACAATAGGGTCCAAACCCTAACATCCATCAAAAGAAAGCAGCTTCGATCCCATGCATAAAATAGAACCATAATATGAAGATCGAACCACCCATAAACGATCCATAGAAAAAAGAATTACTATTGATCGAGTCAAGGATTTTTGAATAAGATACCCGAGAAACTTAACTTACATATACCAATCTTCAAATCACCATAGTAGTCCAAAACTTCCAGCGTCGTCCAAATATACAATATCATGGTCCTCAAATTGAAAATACAGTTCACAAGTTTCACACAACGGTTGGTGAGGGACTCTAAAACCACGGATAGAGCAGCAAGCTCAAAACTCGCTCCAAAGGTGTATGTTGAGATGCAAAACTGAACACCAATAAGAAAAACCAACAAATATGTATAAACCCAACGCACATCCACAATAGCAGCTCCTAATCATCAGGAACCACTCGTAGAAGTGGCTCAACATGAGTACCAAGCTTAGATCTGCCAAAGAACGTAGAACCCAAAACTTCAATCCAACAGCAACACCATGCTTAAAGACTAGTTTTAGGACGATAATAGGGTTTAAAACCCCAACTTCCAGCAATATCAATCATAGACCAACCAAATAATCGTACACTAACAGGTCATAGATCGAAAACTAGGGTTTTTTGAATAAGGAGCCCTAAAACTTAACTTCCCAACCATATCAGCATCGATCAATCATCAGAATTATAGCAATAACATCATCGATCAACACCAGATAACAAAATAGGGTTATCAAAACCCTAACATACAAATTGAGCAGAACACAAGACCTCTAGCAAATAGTCTTGACAAAACCATAGGGTGATATCACACCCTAACCCTCCTCGACCAAAATCACTTACCCTCTCTCGAACCCACTTCCACGACTGAACATCACAACCCATAACACTAACCACGATCAAAGAGATCGACATCCATAAACACATGGACAAACTTCCAACTTACAACAAAATAAATTGGCGAAACCCTAAAAATTAGGATTCCGTTACCTTCAAAGCATAAACCAAACAGCGCCATGTGCAAAAAATAATAAGAATGATCAAATATGCAACAAGGCTGAACCAGGAACGATCATGTAAAAACCTTAAAAAAAGTTTTATATACTTTCAGCGCAACAAACCCAATAACGATCAAAAACAATAATACGATACCCTAAAAAAAGGAATCGTTCTTCAAAGAACCCTAACAAAAATTAGGGATAGATCTTGATCGCCATAAAATAAACATCGATCCTTATATATGCAAAGTGGAAACCGACTTTAGGAATCAAAGAATCAAGGAACGAATGGATAACATAAATCGACCCATGAATGAAAAACGATTACAAAAATCGTTTAAGGATGTGATAGGTACAGGACGATTGTTGTATGGGCGATTCTTGGAAACCCTAAGATAGTACGAATTAATCTAATCGACAAAGAACAGAAGTTCTATAATCATAGCCATCAAAGGACTTCAAATCATCCAGAAAACCAGCTCCCGGCATGGCCTCAGGTATACACACTTCATCACCACTTTCCGCAAGTACAACACTAGTAGAGACTTCACATACGGTATCCGTCTTGTCACTATCATGTGGTACCTCCACCACCACCTTGCTCGGACCAGCATCACCCTTTGAAACACCCGAAGCAACACCAACAGAATCATCCTTTGAAGTCTGATCCAAAGGAGCAGTGTAAAATCCCGAACATCTGAACATGCAAAATGCCCAAAATAACCCTCAAAGTTTGGATTTATGAAAAGACGAATATTAATTCAAGACATTACGGTATGTTTTATCCTAATTTTATATTATCATGATTAGTAAATTATTAAAACTTATATTAGGTAATATGTATGTAGTATATTATTAATAAGCCTAAATAAATGAATTAAATTAAATTTGTAACATTCCTAATCTAATCTAAAGTAATAAATGACTATTATGTGTGTCCTACAACATTTCATACGTCTTATGAACTAGACAAATCCTTGCCAATACTGGTTTCCTTTTTAGTCCACACGTTCTTTTCTTTTTGTGAGTATACGATCAGATTCGAGTATATCTACAATTTGTATAAAGCTTACCTATTTTACAATTATACTCCACACGTATTTCTCTTTTGGTAAAGATTTGATATTTCCCTTTCTTAAATGACTAATATAAAATAAACAAAAAAAAGAACCCTAAAAGTTTCTCTCCCTCTGGCGATTTTTCTAACCCCCTAGCGACCAAATCGTTTTCCCCTAAATCCCATCCAAGATCTTGTGTTTTATTAAGCGATTTGTTCATTTAATTGATTAGCATGGTCGTGTTATTCCATTATCCTTGTTCATTATTCATACAAAATAACAACAATATACATAACAAAAGTGATTATCTTTTGAGGTTTATTAAATCACTTGGTTTATCCTTACATCCAAAATCGTTCTTTAATTCTGCTGGTCGTTTTAGAGATTCGAAAAATAAGGCTTAAACGAATTGGCATACTCATAATCGTCCTTAATATACATAACTATTTAAGTCGTTTGGGTTTATTCCTAATCGACTTCTATATTAAAAAGGACGTATTTTGTTTTGAAAGTGCATTGGTTTTTTCATTATTTAACTTCCCATTAAGGTTTTGTTTCCTCTAGATGCGCATAAATTCATTGGTGCTAATTCACACACCGTAAATAGAGAAAAAACATACATATATAGAGATAAGAATCCCATTAGGGTTCGTTAATTGTTGGTCTGGGAATAAAGAAATATAAATATTAATATGGAATCTGATTTTGAATGGTATGACACACAAGAACAGGGGTGACATGCTAGGTTAGTAATCGACGGGCAAGGTTCTCACAAATACATAAAGAGAGAGACAACTTCAACAGATTGGATGGTAAAACAGGTACTATGACATATATATAGAGACAAAAGATATCTGGATGTTGCAAGAAATCAGGGTGAGTGGTATCTAATCAGAGGGGACAGGTGGAAGACTCCTATGCATGTCAACAACACAATGCATGGGTACTGCTGGTATCAGGGGCTAGGTTTATGGCAGATCCATGACTAGGAGACAGACCAACAACATGTTGGATACATAATAGACAATATGTGCTCCTAAAAAGTAATTGTGATGCTAGTTCTGGAAAGAGGAAACTGGTTTTGGGGTCAAGAGTAGATAAACACATATGACACAAGTTGTTGATGATATGTGCTCGAAACTTACTAATTCATTATACGGTTTATCTCAACAAAAACTCAATTTGGTAAAATAGGATTGCATTTCCTATTGTGCAAGATTATGTCAAGCATGACAATGGCAAAGGTTATTTTGAACATGTGGATTAAAAAACAAATGGTTTCTTATTTTCAAGTTCTCTTCACTTGAGGTATGAATAAAGTGCTTATGGGTGGTCTTGGTTTTATTCGTCAACGCCTTTATTCTTACAAATATAAGACCATAATAAACTGTGAGAAGAGAAAGATTAAAAGGTCCGGTTTGGGTACGTATTCATATTACGCTTCCGTTGGTATACTCTAAAACCCGGTGTAAGTTTGAAGTGCAAACAGAAAAAACAAGAAATTTATGCGGGACATTGGTTTGTGATTCTTGGGGACGTTATTTCATATGCACGGGAAAAATAATATAAATTATCGGTGATTGGATGTTTTGGATCAAATTGAAGTTGAAAACCGTTACCAATAAGGGTAAGGGTAAATTATATATGGAGGTTTTGATGTTGAGATGAATGTGGCCACATAGATGTTATCTAGTGATTTCATCATGATGATGAAAACCCTTCTTAGGCATAAGCGGGTTACTAAGAAACATCACAACAAGTGGTAAGGTCACACAAGACAGAACAACTATAAAGAAAAGAAAGGACTGGGGGTTTGCACATAAGTTAACTTTATACCACCTACAACCAGGACTGCCAGAAAGGAAATCACATACACCGGGGGGTTATAAGCCTCTGGAATGTTCATTATTCAGTGGTTCGCATGATGCTTTGGAGTGATTTAGGGGGACTGCTACTATGTTGAGGTTTAACACCACAACCATGGGCAGACAGACAAAAGGAAAATTGATCAGTGCTTCTTTTGGGGTGTGCATTCCATGGGGATTAATGTGTTATGCGGTTCATATGATAACACTAGTGATGAGTTTGTGGAGCTTCGGGTTCTCAAACAATATGGGAGACATACTTAAACAAATGTGAATCTTTCTGATTTTGTTAATTATGGACTCGTTTAACTACTATGTGAAGAGTCATTTGAAGAGAGTTTCGTTGCTGGCTAGAAGATAAGTGGTTGAGTATGAATGATGAAGATGAGAGACAAGAACTACGATGATATAAGAAATGAAAAAATTCCACGTTCAGAATGGATCTCCGAAAGACTTCAGGTGCAAGGACGCAAGAAGAAATAGTTTATATGTCTATTCCTTTTGTTTTCTTGCTTGTTAAGTTGCTTTTGTCTAGCATTGTAATGTGGTCAGTTGCACATGTTGTGCCATATTAGTTTCTTAAGATGGTATGCCATTCTTAGATAGTTATTGTTAGTGTCCTAACGGACTGGTGGGCGAAGGAATTTCACCTTCGTCATTTTTAGCTTCAACGTTTTTTGGATAATGAATTTTACCAGGGTGTAGACCTATTTACCAAAAAAATGACTAATATAAAATAAATAATCAAAAGTAAGTTATAAATCAATTAAATAACAAAACATGGAAACAGTTACAAATTTGAGCGAGTCAAATGTTGGGCTCAGTATCACATATCAAAGAATCTCAACATATATCTCGCACCATAACAACTTTTTAAACCCTCGCCCTCTCAGTTGATCAACTCCACGACACCAGAACCCTAAAATAACTTGAGCGAACAAACAAGATGGAGACGGAGATGCGCCATAATTGAGTTTGATTCTGAATCTTATTGTTTCAGTTCGTGCTGTTCGTGATTGGGCACATGGTTACGACCATGCCATGGCATATTTTTTTGGTTCGCAGATGATCATCAGATTAGAACTTCATATGGTTGAGTTTCGTTTTGGTTTAACATGAAACGACCGGAGTTGCTAGATTCAATTACCCTGTTCGTGATTGTGTTGAGTTTGGTGGCTGCTCAGTTAAGGTTGGATCGTGTAAGGTTGGGTTTCGGGTCGGTTGCGTCTCGTTAGATTCTGGTGTTAGCTGTTCGTTTTCGGTTTCGGTTCGATCTATGTACGTTTTAGCCTTGAGGTAATATCTTTGAACCCCTTAATCTAAATACTGATCACAACTACTCATAAATAGTATGTTACAGTTTACCTTTGTACATGCTAAGATGATATCATAAAAGTTTAACCATTAAAACAAATATACGTAAATGCTGGATGTTAGCATGGAGTTTATGATCTTGTAGTCATCTACTCTTATTTTTAATAATGAAGAACACAAAAATAGGATGTAAAACAGGTAATGACCGATTTGGAAACGATTTCGGTAATTCCTCTGTTACTATAAACGATATGGAGAAGAAAGGTTGGCATGAAATGCCTTTAAATAGCTCAAAATTTTTGATTATTATAATGCATAGTAATATACTACAAAGTGATGAACAAATTCGCCTTCTGTAGTCCAAAAACCCTAAAAACCGATGTCTCTCCCCCCTAGGGGCGATTCCAGCCCACCGCCCAATCCTATCAAATCCGGCAAAATTCCTTCAATAGCTTATCCTGTTTTTTCTTTAATCCTTGCTGAATTATTGAATTAACAACATAGAATTGGTTTGTTTGGGTGGTGGCTTGGTTTTCCTTTGTTATTTTACAAATCGTCCCTAATTAATTCAAACCCTTATCCCTAAATCCGTTTTCTGTACTGAAAATCATTTTGGGTTATGAGTAATCGGTTATACTAACTTAGGTTCGAATTCTGTTATTGTTTTGAATCCTAAACACCTCCTATTCCTATTCTATAAGCGGTTTTGGGTTTGGTTTTATTAACCGTTCCAACGATTTCCAAATTTGTAAAATCTAATAATCGGTTGGGTAGGGTTTCTTATGTTTGTGGTCGATCAGTTTATACTTTCATGGAATTACTCTTCCTACGATCTTCTTTGATGTTGGTCATATAGCACGTTGTTGGTGGTTTTGAAATATTATGCGCTATATGGTATGTTCTTGGTGCTTAACGATCGACAAAACCCTTTTTTTAGGTTTCGTTTATTATGAATGTTTTGTGTGGTTGGATCTGGTTGTTTCAATGAATGTGAATATGTTAGGTGGTGGTTTGCCCTGAATGTTTCGTTCTTTGGAGATGTGTAATCTGTTCGTGGTCATTTAAGGGAGATGGTGTTATGTAAATCGATCTGTTTGGTAGGATGCATGTTCTATTATTCTCATCTACAGGTCGTAACCCTTGATATGGTGTTGTTTGTTCGGCGTAGTCTAGCCTTACGTTTTTAACCTAATGCGTGACAAGCCTGGATGTTCCTTTTATGGCAGATTTTTGGTAACCAATGGATTGCATTTCTAATTCTTGGTTGCACTTGGCAGCTTATAGGGTAGTCAATTCTTGTCATATTGTTGTGGCTTATAACTTGATTTATTGGTTTTCTTCGAGAGTTTCATTCAGTCCGTTGGAAGATTGGTCAAGTTCTGCTCTTGATTTGTTTACAACTATGCCGTGTCATGCATGCAAATCCGTGGCATGGAAGGTGGTTGCATTGTGACTGAATTTATGATGTCTTTGGTTGCATGGTGTTTACAAATCGATGATTTGGGGAAGTAAGTTTGTGGGGACCTTGTTCAAAACCGCCCAATGCTGCACATGCTATGCACGTTTTTTGGTTAAAGGGAGTAATCCTGCACCCCCTGGTAAAAATACATTAAACAAGAAGTACGTTGTCAGTAGCAATGGATGAGAGTGAAGATCTCTCATCGAAGTCCCTAAGGACACTACCACCTCCACTATATAAGAATGAAAGCCATTCTTATACAACAGATCTAATACTACTAACCATGACTAGCAATAAAAATACAATACATAAACTTAAATAAACATCTAAGTCTTCTTAGTCATCCTAGCGGATCCAGATCATAAACATTGACGAACATCCAGCTTTCAACCAATTGCGGTCTTCTACTTAGTACTTTTTTCATGCAAACATAATGTAATAGCAAATATGAGTGAATTCGTAGCAAATTGAACTTGAACATAAACAAAGTCTAGCGACCCAACCTTCCAGCATATCCGAATTTGAACCATCCTTCCAACAAATCGAGTGAAATACATGAAGGACATCAGATGATCAAGTCACAATGCAATACCACAAGCAAATCCTCCACCAATACCAATTAACATCAGAAGATAGAAACATATGTACCCACAGTGGCATGGCATCGTGCGAATGGGGTTTTTGAACAGAAGTCCCCACAAACTTAACTTCCGATCTAAACCAACCCAAGTCAAATCCATTTGCAAGGTCTTCTATTAGTATTATGCAAGAAGCATAGTCTAATAACTAATACGAGTGCAATCCGTAGCAAACCAAATTTGAACCATAACCATGTTGTAAAGTCAAACTAACTACCAGTATAGATAACTTGAACCAACTTTAAAAAAAACAAACACAATCCGAGTGAAAACACATGAAGCAACTAGGAGACAAGTCACCAACGATGAACAGCAAACATCATGGGATTCTAAACAGAGTAATACGAAACCCTTAACAACCCCAACGACACCATAGCATAATCATCTCTGCCCTAAAACCCACATAGCACTGCTTACAGTTAGAACGCTGATGTAAACATCATCAACAAACCCCAAAGTCGGATTACCCTTCAATTGAAGTGGACCAGAATCAACATCATATAGCCTCAAAAGAGATTGAAAACCTAAAAGGGTTTCATAAGCCATGATCGGCAGCAGTACGCAGCCCCACCCCAACTTATGGATGCGACTAGAAACATGATCATACCGAACATGTCAATCCACACAGTCACCATTCAGATCGTAAATCCCATGTTATGAAATCTGTGGAAATGCCAAACCGATCAAACATAAGGATCGACCCTTATATATACTGTAAAATCGATTTAATCAAACCGACTTATGGCATCAAGGGATAATAAGGATCGATTTTCGTTAAAGGTTTTAAATACCACACCCGACTTAGAACTAAACACTCAGAATGTCGTTGTAAGAGCAAATCAATAAACAATAAACATCGACAACCCTAACATATAATAACCGATTTAGGTAAAGGCCGGTTTAGGAGGATTTGAAATCGTTTTTAAGGGTTTCGACCCAGATGCTGGTGATTTCATACGAATAGATCCATTAGAGATTCCATCAGCCGCCACAGTCCTTGAATGAAAAAAAAAACCGACCAGAACTCGTATTGCACTACCCAACTAGACATGTTAAGGTTAGAGAGGACGATCATCGTGTTTGTTTTTATGGCCGGAGAAGGGGTGGAGATGTGGCCGGCCGGAAATCACCCAAGGAAAGAGAGTACAGGGCAATTTGTTCCATCTTGTACCTAAACGCTTAATGCTATGCAGCGTTGGGTTACTATGATGTCTCCCTTACTATTGGGATGGCCGTTGGTGAGGTTTCGTGTGTGGCTGTTTGCTACTACAAACAGATTTTAGTTGTTGGCATATGACTTGATTCCTTGAGTTTGTCTTCCATGTGTTTCTTTCCGTATGTGTTGGAAAGATGGGTTAAGAAGTCGGATATTGCTGGACAGGTTGGATCGCTTAGAACGCGATTGTTTTTATGGCTTCAAGCTTTGGCTACGGTAGTCACTCTTATTAGGTTACTTGAGATTATGCTTGCATAATACTAATTAGAGTAAGATGCAATTGTTGATAGCTGGATGTTTCGAATGTTTATGAATTTGGATCGCTAGATGAGCTAAGAAAGACTTAAATGCTTATTTGAGTTGTGTGTATTGTATTTTTATTGCTAGTCATGGTTAGTAGTATTTAGATCTGTTAGTTTATAAGAATGGCCTGTCATTCTTATATATGTGGTAGTGGGCAGTGTCCTTAGGGACTTCGATGAGAGACTGCACTCCTCATCTCATACCCTGACCCTCGTCAACGGTTCCTTGAATTTTTTTTACATGTATTTTACGGCCGGTGCGAGGATGATCTCCCGCCTTTACCAAATAAGCCGCATAAAAGTCTCTCTTGTGCTGGGGGCCGATTTCCTTAAACCCTTTATCCGCCTAAATCGTTTTATCTGCCCC